>WTSP01027752.1:22320-64663 GCA_025331215.1 Actenoides lindsayi | reverse complement strand
CTCTCCTCTCCTCTCCTCTCCTCTCCTCTCCTCTCCTCTCCTCTCCTCTCCTCTCCTCTCCTCTCCTCTCCTCATATGTATGTGTGTCTACATGTCTGTGTGTATGAACATTACAGGAGGAATCTACCTTTTACACATCATGGATTGCTTTTCTTACTGCATACAACCCTGATAGTTCCTGAACTTTGGCCATTTGTTCGAGCCTGAAGGGGCAGCAATATTAAATTAACTGTAGTCTGACATTTCTTTGATACCTGACATTTGCACAAACAAGTGCTCCATGCACATGTGCATGTTAGGAAATTAAAGTGTAAAGTAAATAAGATTATCATTGTGTGTTTCTTCTCAAAAACATATTGCAAGTCATTATCTCTCCGTTTAATGACTGAAACACTGTGTGCAAACCCAAGTAATTTAATTTACATATATCGAATGCATGACATTTTGTTGTTGTTGCAGGGCCTGTACTGAATGCCTTGTGAATTAAATAATTTCATCATCAAGAGCTGGCACAGCTGCGAGCAGATAATTCTTCTTGCCACATTGCATAAGAGAATAGACACACACCAGAGACAGATGCTCCTCCTGTTCCCCTGGAGCACTCCTGATGATTTTGGGGAAAGGCTTCTGCCACTGTGCAAGTCTCTGCTTCCTCTGAAAGACAATCCTGCTCCAGACTGGGCTCAGTTATTGATCCTATTGCATTCCCACTCAAGTCAATGAGAGTTTTTCTGTCTTTGGTGGTGAGTGTAAGATAAGGTCCACTATAATTGCATGAATTTCAACTGCTTGGCTATATTCAGATAGGTAAAGTAAGTTGAATTAAGTAAAGAAACTGGAAGATCGGCGACAGACACTCTGTAGTTGATGCAGGCAAATCTGGGGACATCCACATGGGATGCCACAGATGAGGAGCCCCATTTGACATGTTAATTCATTTAAATGCCAGTATCCATGCAATCTCCAGGTGTGCACTGGGAAAGCAACTAGGCGCTTCTTACAGTTTTCCTACTGTTCATAAAGAGTTTATTCTTTTTCTACACGTAAAGATGCTAGGGTATAAAGTTTTAGGTATGGGGAGCAAAATGTTATCAGTAAGCTCATACTACACTTTATTCTGTCATAAACTCCAGCAGTAAGGAAAGTAAATAGATAGTTTCTTTTCTCACATACACAGTCTTAAGATCAGAAAGGACTGTTGTCAAATGTCCATGTCATTAGGCATTGCAATAGGGGGAATGGAGCATTTCAAAAATGAATTTTTCTGTCTGGGCTGACTATCTCCAAGGAATCCCTCACTGGAGGATTTTTCTGTGGTTATCTCTTTCTGCACAGAGAAAAGAATTTGTCTGTGCTGCAAGTTGCAATCCCTTCACTATCAACTGATAAATGGTCTCAGATTTTATTATGTTTTATTCTTCTTTTGTTCCTATCGTCAGTGCCACCTGTGATTTCTCCACTCTTTGTAGAACCTTATTTCCTCCAGATGTAATTCCAACCGAGGAAAGTATACACTTATCTCTTCATCACTTGAACCCATTAATCTCTGCTGGAACAGTAGTTCTTGGTGAAACCTGTTGTGGTTTGAGAGGCTTACCAGAATTTGTTGCTAGTGTTCTCCCTTCCATTATCAGAGGGAGATTCTGGAATTGGTGCAGACTGTTTGTCATATATACTAGTGTACAGGGAAAGGATTTTATGTTGATGAAGGTCCAGTGGCCATTAGGAGGATAAGGATGAAGAACAGGTGCACGAGCATGCCTGGCAGTAGACCAGGAGATGTCAGAGGCAGCAGCACCCATGACGGTCTCAGGCCCCCGAGCAATCTAGTGCTTATGTTTGATTATCTGTCTCATATCTTACAGGGCATGCCATGTAGCAGAGCCTAAGAGACCCCTTACTTCTAGAAAGAAAGTTAATTAACTTGATTGTCAGCACTTAATTACTGCTCTCACCACTGCCTCACTGCTTCCACCAGTGAGATACAGTGGTCAGGAGTATGAGAAAGAAGCGTTACGAGTGGCAGTGAGTAGCTGAAGCATATCTTGAATGTAGGTTTCCTTTTTCAGGGGAACATACATCTTATCCTGTCAGAAAACTGGAGAACTCAGAAGGTACCTGTCATCTCCAAACCATGCAGCTTCTGAAAACTCATTTTCTTGGACCAAACAAAAATGCATCAGGGTTTTACAACTTTGACACTGGAGTAAAATTACCTTTTTTTTTTTTTTTTTTTTCATTATAAAAGGTCTTCATTACTCAAATGAATGAAAGAAAGGGAAAATATAGTCACCTGAAGCCTAAGCAATTAGTAGTATTCCCATTTTCTTTCCTTGTTCTTTGAGATGATGCTTAATATGCAAGTTCTGAGTGTTTGTCTGGACTGAAAAAAAAAGATAATTTTGCTACACTAGGTGTAAAAAAATAATAAAAAATAATCAAAAAGAAAGCTAAGAGTAGGTGTCCTGTGCAATGGATGGTGTGATGAGTGACTGACAACTCTCTTCATGTTATATGATCATAGCCTTTGCAAATAGGCCTTCCAAAATTGTAAGAATCTCAGATTTTCAAAAGCATGTTCAGACATGGGTTCTCCTTTGCTTCTGATTACAAGAGAGCTGCCTCTGCTTAATGTTGCAAGGAAGCAAATTCAATTGAGATGCCTCAGAATTATTTGATATGCTTTTAGATACCCTTGCAATGATTCCTTAGCAGTTCCTCACAGTGTGAACCGTATTAGCTTCTGATAATAACTGCTAATAATCTACTCAGTAACATCAAATGCTCTGGGGTTTTTTTCTGGCATCGGGGAAGGACGTACAACTAGATGAGGATTTTACTATTCAGTATATGTAAAATTAATTATTATTAGATTTATGTCTTCCATGTCATTGGGGCTGACATGTATATTGAATATTGTCTTCATTTTCACCATGAAAATTTAATTTCCTGCTTTTACTGTGTAAGTAAGTCCAGATACTCTGTTTCACATTTTTAAACAAATAAAAATAGTATAATGAAAATGCTATATTTTTCTCTCTATTCTTGCATTCACAACTATTGCCTTGTGGTTTTACTCTTAGTTAAATGTCCCCTCTTTCCTTCAGGTACTAAAGACTGTGCTTAATGGGTATACATGGTGAATAATATGTTCTTGTTTGGAAAGAAATTTGGTCCCTCCTCTCCAGAAGTGAGTAAAAAACTTCCAGCAGTTGTTGGTTTGTTTTCAATACAGAACAGGAAGAACTGCAGCCAGATTTTATACTGATTACTTAAAGTTATGAAAATGTGATTTCAGATCAGATTAGGAAAGGATGTTGTTGGTTGCAGGTGCAGGCACCCCGAGGCAGCATCTGGGGTTTGTGTTGTGCAAGGCAAAGTGGCACTGACATCACAGGGTGTGGTAAGTGTTGTAGACTCACACTTTTGTCCTAGCAAAGTAAGATTGTCTTTGTCTAAACCACGCTAGAAGTAGCTCTGAACTGTGGACATTCTGACCACTTTCTGCACTGTGCAAAAGATTAATTCAAAGCCAACTGCAAAACAAAAACTTTTGCTTATTCATCAGCCTAGTTGTACAGAAATGATCCTAATGTGTACCTCTGGGAGAAAATAGCCTCATTATGGAATCAGGCTGAAGAACTTCCCATGACCAGAAAGCCTTGATTCTCCCAGAGCTTTTCATTTTAAGTCTTCTTCCACTGTGCTCATTAAACACTAAGGGGAAAATTTTCATTAAACTAATAAATAGGAGCCTTTCTTTTAGATGGCCATCTGGTTCAGGTGGATAATTATCTTCTGACATCTGTTCAGTGACAAGCACTGTATGGCAGTATTTAAATTGGTGATCTTAAGCCATTTTCTCATAGGTACATACATCTGAAGTTTCAACAACATTCTAGGGGACTGCAGAGTCTCCTCTGGGAAGCACCCAGTGCATTTGAATTTTAATACTGCTAAATGGTAACCAACAAATCAAATCTGCTTACTGACTGTTCAGCTTGTCGAGAAGACATGCTCTCTCCGCCTATAACCTTGAAAGTGCAGAGTAAAGATATTAAAAAGAAAGATTTCTGCATTCATATCTCCATCCTATTTTCTGCAGCACTGACTGTACCCCTCCAAGAGTCCACAAGGCCTTGAGTTCTTTTCCAAAGGAGATTGGTGAAAATGTGTGCAAAAGCATGTTAGCATTTGCTCACTTTTTCCTACCTAATGCAATCAGACAGGCATCAATTGCAAAATTCCAACAGTGATCCCCACATGGTCTCCTGTTAACTCATCAGCTCCTGTTACTGTCAAGCATTCACTCCATTTGAAAAGGCTCTTTCTCTGACAGGAGTTTTATGATTAAATGCTCTCTGCTGAAAATGCCAGGTTATTGAGAGTGAAAGTGGGAACAGGAGAGGGTCTTTCATTGATAAGTATAGACATTTTAGAACATTTTGCGAGAGAAGTTTCAGCATATTTTACTTTAAGAGTTTCTAATTTTTCTACTAGTCCAAATCAGCTTTCAAAATGCAGGTAGTCTATATGAAAAAGAGGTAAAGAAGTAATCAAAGGTAGAAATGAAAACCTAAACTCTTTTGAATGAACTGATCTGAAACTGATTTTAGATAGTTATTTTATCCCATTTTACAGTAGTGTTACAAGACAGCTATCTGAGCAACTTCTGCTAAGCAAATCTGCGATGGGTTTCTGAAGTTATAAGGTCCCTGCCTTGGTGCTGTTCCCTGGGAGGATTTCCCAAATAAATCCTCTGCATGAACGTGCTCAGTATCAGCTGCAGCCTTCCTCTTTGGCCTGCCCTGTCAGCACATCTGGCATAACTTTCCCCTGGAGAGCACAAAAAATGTCACCATTTCTTTCTCAGGGGATTACCCAAAACTTACTGTGGGATCAAGAGTGACAAAGCCTTGCAGCGTATGGAGCTCTGACCCAAAAGACAGCATCTTCACAGCCTGTCTGATCACACTCTAATCCAGTAGCAGAGATGAAAATTTAAGGGACTTGACTGCCTACGGGGACAGGTAGTAGCTTGCTGTTGCCCAGCTGGAGCACATCACAGCTGCTTTTGCAATGCACCTGTGTGGTACAAGTGAGAGAGTTTGGAGGCAAAGTTTTCCAGAAGCCAAATGAGTGATTGCTCTTCAGATCTAAATGGTTGCTCTGTGTATGAGCTAAGCAGTCAGTGCTGTTTCTGTGTCCCGAGCTGCCTGAGTGTTGCAATGAGTTCGACTTCAGCAGTAATTGTCCCACATACAACAAGTGACAGACCTCAAATTTATTTTGTGTTGGGAGATGTAGGGATCGGAGAGGAGGGACCGGAGGTCCAAATGGAGGATAGAAGACCCCAAAGCAATCTTTACTGCTGACTATGTGCTGGCAAGGAAGGAAAGAAAATGCATGCCTCAAACATGTTTTATGGGAAAGGAAAGCAGAAGGAATGTGATTTTAAGGAAGAAAAGCTCTAGGTCTCCTTCACCAGACACCATCTCTTGGAAACTTAAAATTCCCATTCACCCTTGAGGAAAGACACTTAACAATCCCACAATGTACATCTATGGGAAGGACGGAACTGAAAGACTAAACACCTTGACATTCCACATCCTCATTAGCTTTTGCTCCCTTGTTTTGACTTGGACCATGCAGTGTTTTGAGTTGGACAAAGCTCAGACATGGCCCTTGGAGAGCTCAGTACAAACATCAGTCTCCAAAGACAGCATAGCACCAGGTTTGACTCCCTCCTTACCCCTCCTCCAGCACTATCACAGCAGGATTTGCTCCCTCAAGCACTCCTGCCCTGAGGCATGTAGCATACATCCAACTTCATGATTTTAAAACATCTTTCTTTTGGGCTGCAAGGCAGCCCTCATAATATTGTGGACAGATTAATATAAATCTCTCCCCCATCCCACTTGAAAGCCAGTAATTGTGTCTTGGGGCCACAGGGGCAGCACACAACCCAGAGAAGCCATGGGCAAAGATGGGATGTGGATGTAGCCTGTCTTCCTGAGTGTGGGTGACAGTCACTGAGCCATGGTGTGTCTGACGCTATCAGGCACCTCTGGTCTATCCCGCTGCTCAATCAGGGTCAGCTAGAGCCGGTTGCCCAGGATAGTGTTCAGGTAGATTTTGAGTATCTCCAAGGATGGGGACTGCACAACCTCTCCAGACAATCTGTGCCAGTGCTCAGTCACCCTCACAGTAGCAACATTTTTTTTAAGTTCAGATGAAATTCAATGTGTTGCTGTTTGTGACCATTGCATCCCGTCCTGTCACTGAGCACCACTGAAAAGAGCCTGTCTCTCTCTTCTCATTCCTTCCCATCAGGTATTTATACACATTAGCAAGAATCCTTTGAGCCAGGCCAGGGCCACATCTGCCCCACGCTCTACAGGCTTTGATCAAACTTCTTTCAGTGCTTTGCCCTCTACAAAGTGCTCCAACAGATGAGTGCTGCTGCTGGACTTTGGTCAGTTACTAATGAATAAGACACCCACTCTATATACAACCATTTCATGTTGTATACAACACCTCCTGAGGTCATACTCATGATCTGGATTAAAAATCAGTGAGGATATTTAGCTGCTCTTTTCAGATTATAATGCCTTAAGGCAACACTTGTTCATACTTAGCAGGGTCTTATACATGAATAAGAGAAGGATTTGTTCCAGTGCATGTAAAAATTGAGAATCTCATTGTTATCTTATTAGATACATGCCCCTTTTCAATTGTTTTGAACTACTACTCCTTACCTTTCCTCAGTACCCACTATCTCCTACTCATCATACAACAGGCATTAAGAAAAGTTTCAGAATATATTCCCTCTCTCTGACTGTCCAGGAATGAGGAAATTTAATTTATCAAGTCACCAGTATTTCATCTCCTCACCAGTGTATTCACCTCAAGGGGAGAGGAGGGAGAAGACAAGCAGTTTTTAAGAGGATCTAGCTGTGCATAGTCATTAGGATTTAGGGTTAATGTAAACCAACTAACTAATGCACAACATAACAGTTAGTGCTGGAAAACAGTGTTGACTGAAAGAAAATTCAAGGCTTTTGCAAAAGACTTCTGACACAGCTGCTTCCTAAAGAAAAGTCTGAACAGCTCTGCCTCCTTTCCCCCCAGTTATATGTCCAAGAACTACCTTGACAATTTTGTAATGTATATTTAATTGACGGAAGATGTGTCTGTCTTTAAAAATCTTGAGAGCTTGAAATAAATCCAGCATCAATTCTTTATTTTAGATTTATGGAAATCCAATTTTTTTTCCCCAACAGAACAAAATCTATCATGCTAAGTCAGTGCAACTCTTTATTTTGTTTACAATGACAGCTTATTTGTCAGAGTTGTGAAGTATCGCATTTTAAGGACAGTAATCGTATCATCATAATGTTGTTTCTGTTGACATACTGCCCCAGGTCCATTTAAGCTTTGAGCATGACTTTGTGATCTAGTAACATAATAATACAACAGTTAGTACAAATTACTTATCTAAAAACAAAAAATGCCATTAACACAACATGCAGGTGTCTCAATTATACCCCAGCATATGTGCTTTAACTTTTATTGCAGAGGGGTTTTAATCCAGTTATCCTTGTAAATGTATTCAGAACAGAATCTATGGTTAATTATTTGCTAAGGTAACTTTTGTCCATTTTTACCATGTTATCATAAGTGTCTATTGTCTTTTCAAATCCAAACCACAGATTTATATCAAATCAGGTTATATACAATTAAACAAAATAAATACTTATGCCAATGTTATATGCAGTAAAGCCACAGATTTTTTTTTTCTTAAATCCCAGGGCTTTTTGTACTGATTTACTTATTGTAAGTTGAGAAGGTGTAGGTCATTTTCAAATGGTTTAACATAAACACATATATTTTCATCACAGTCATAGCCTCCTGTCTGAGGCTGGTTACACAAAGCATTTACTGATTGTAAGATGATGCTTTTTCTATCTCACTTTAGTTGGAGGTAACTGTTCCAACTGGACTGTCTGTCTTATACAGAAGATGACGATGTTAACAGGATACAGGTTCTTCCAACCATCTGTCTCTAATGGCAAGATGCTGGTCTATCTTCGGCATCTTCCTACTGGCTGGGTTTTTCAAAGATGACAAAGAGGATAAAATTTTTCTTCATGTTTCTTCAGATCTGGTGACCAACATACTTAGGCTTCTCTGGTAATCCTAACTTTCTTGCAGCCAAGTCTAATTTATGGCCTAACTATTCTCAGTCTACAAATACTAGTCAGTATTATATTTCCATAGAGACACGCAAAGGATATCAAATAAAAAGCTGTGGTAGCCAGTGGTGGTTTTGGGAACAATTGTACCTCTGAACCACAGGACTCGTCCTTTCCATCTCCAATGCATGCACAGTTGTGATTGCCTGGGACCCTGGTGCAAACCTAATAACAGCCTCAGAGCATTAGCTCTCACAACTTCAAAAACCATAGTTCAGAAATTAAAGTAATATGAGACTGGCCTAAAAATAGAATTAAAAACAGTGGATGACACTGGGCAGAATTCTTCCACTTTCTTTCTTCTGCCTATTTTTGATATATTTTTCAATTTAGGAAGTTGATGTGGGTTGTTTGCAAAAAGTTACAGCCTGTTCTGGTTTGATCTAGAACAGAATTAGTTTTGTCCAATGTTCTTTACTTATCAGCTAAGTCTCTTCTAAGTGCCTGCACTTTCTGAAGTTAACAGCATATTGCCATCGGGGGGTTGAGTTTGATATTGTTTTTATATGTATTTGTATATATTTCATACTTTTAATAATTTTTCTTAGCATTATTGTATTTTCTTGTTATTGTTATTATTTCATTAAAACTGGTTTAGTTTTCTTTTCCAATCCATAAATCTCCCTTATTCTCTTTCTCTAACCCTTTGGGAAGGGAGAGCAGTTAATAGAGTGCACCTTGTCATTTGTGTAGTAGCCAGGCCATCCCTAACCCTTGACACAGCCCCAGCTTTTGTGAAACTCTTTTGACTCCCACTGTTTGTGGTCCTCTTCACATTCCTGCTCCAATGGACATCTCATGCCACCTTGCTCCAGCTGGCAGCATCCCTGCAGATGCCATCCACTTCCTTTGCATGCTGGCAATGAATTCCCTTTTCTGCATGTGGTTGCTGGAGCAAGGTCTCTCCTGCCAGCCTCAGAAAGGCCTTGCATTGGGCTGCAAATGCTTCTGCTGTTTGTTGCACTGAAGGCTGCAGCCATGCCAGTACCACAAAGGGGACATCACAAATGACTGCAAGTAAATGCCCAGTTGATGCTTTTTTCTCCTGAAAGAAATACTTCTCTAATGCCAGGCTGCATTTTTAACAGTGCCTGAGCATTTGCAACACTTTACTAAAGTTAGTATGAGCTAGCTGTGATCTCCTGAAACCGTTTGGTTTGTTTCTTTAGGACAACAAACTTCATATCAGTAAAGCACACAGAGCAACCCTCACCATTATTTAACCTTACTGCAACCAAGCAAAACAGCTCAACTTTCTTGCAAAGTGAAAACTCACCATGGCCATGGAAAGAGGAGTAGGTTCTCTATTTCTTTCAGCTGATTCCCCAACCGCTTCAAAATGACCCTTATGCAGCCAGAGGAGGCTGCAAACCATCAGTCTTACTTGATTGCTCCCGGAGGCTTCCTCCATCAGACTAGTGCTGGGGAGGGCCAGGAGGGCCTGGGCAAAAAGGGAAACCTGGGAAATGGGGGATTATAGCGATTGTCTAATACCATAATCGTGAGTCTTGAAGGAATATACTATTTGCCAGTTTCTTCGGGAAAAAGATAAAGCACCAACTGAGATTTTTATTAGCATATTTGATACATTGGCTCCTTCTCTGGAATTAGAGTGGTGGATGCAATTAACATCTTCTTGTCTGTTGTGTGCTTCTTTCTCTTTATAGTTGTCTCCAAGAACATCAGAATTAAGAATGAGAAATCATTAAAATGCAAAGCTTCAAAAGCTTATGTAGCTTCAGCTCCCCCCCCGACTCCAAACGAAGTAAGAAACAGTTCAAGGGGACAGCTGACACTTGGTCTCTGACACAAGACAGGTAGTATGAACATTACATTGCTAATGGACTAATCCTGTATACAGGCTTACCAAGAACTTATATTCAGTCTTTTCTCCTGGAGGAAGCATTTTATAGTGAAAGATGCAATTAATAAAATAAAAGAAAACATAGGCATAGCAGCCTGAGTGATAGGTCTGTCAAACACAGCTGTATGGAAGCAGCAGTACTGGGAGAGAAGATTTGACAGGAGGGAGTGAGAAGCACTTAAGTGGAAAGCGATCTGTGGAGTTGGAATGGGGATGTTTATTGGATCATCAGAGGAGTGGCTTCTCAAGGAAAGAGAAGGGAGCAATGGGGACACAACAAGGCTGACCAGAAGGGATCTGGTGGATGGGCAGCTTGGCTTAGGAGACATGGAAGATGATGCCACAAGGTGGGTGACAACGGGGAGCTGGCAAGGACGTGGACAGATGACACAGGGAGGCACATGGGAAGGGCTAATCAAGGGCTAGAAACTTTCTATGGGCTGGTGTCAGCATTAAACCTTCTTGCTAGGATGCCAGTTATTTGAGAGCTACTGTCAGCCTTCTGGCAGAATTAGGCATGTGCCTTTCTCCTTCCTTTATATGCTTTCTCTTCTAGTAGCTTTTAGCTTAACTCAGGATAACAAACAAAAAGGCATAGTACAGTCATTAACACCAGTGCAGATCCCTGACTTCTGTCACTGAGAGAATATTTCATTCTTGGAAATGAAATATCATTACATTTTTTATATGAAATAAAGTACCATGAACAAGAACATGAAAGCAACTAGGAGACCCCAGAAATGCAACAGAACACTCAAGAGGTTCAAGGGAAAGTGTGATCTCTCCCTGGAGGCAGGTGAGGGTGCAGGGGTGGACGGGAACAAAAGAGAGATATTTCTGAATAGCTGAGTGTATGATTTGTTCAGCAGCCTACACTGAAGTGGAGAAAAACAGACTGGTTTCAAAATTTGCTGTAGAAATTTGGAAAATATTGTACTCTTAGAAGGAAAAATTTTGTGCTATTAAGATGAACTTGAATAATGTTCTAAGGGGTATAATCACCTTCCTAATGAACTGTTTTCCAACAAAAGCTGTTTTACAGGCAGTGGGCATTTAGAGATGCTAGTGGCTAAAAAGTATTGGACTTCAGTCTACATACTTCTGAAACTTTGAAAACACTTTGAGAACTCTGGGGCTGGGAGACAGAACACCAAAGGACTGTGATCCTTGCAAGGCTGCATAACTGTTTTCCATTGCATTTTCAGAGATTCTGATATCAATTCCTGCAGCTGGAGAATGTGTGAGATATCTAAGAGCTGGAAGCAGTGCATAACCAGGAGCTCAATCACAGCCATTACAAAAGCTTAGCAGAAACTACTGGCTCTCAGTAAAACCTGAAGAAGAAGTTGGTATGACAGCAGAAATGAATGGTGAAAGGATAAAGTGCTGTACTTACCTGTAGAAGCAGTTACTGAAATGCTTTTTTTTTTAATAAGCCAATGAGCTATTTTCATTCTAAACAAAAGAGAAACTTAAGAGCTTGATTATTTTTCAAAGGTATTGAAGTTGCAGGTGTTAGCACAATTTATATCTCTGTGTGCATATGTTTCTAACAAAAGCAAAATCTCACGGCTCTTTAAAGGAAATATGCAGCAATCAGACCATACAGACACTTTAATCCTGTGCAATCAGCTGAAACAGTGAACATGTGATTGCAAAAGTCAACCAATTTTTGTCCTAATCCTATCTAGAACACTCTTTTCTGAAAAGCAAAAAAAAATAAATAAGAAGTACTTTAAAACTGTATTCATTGAGTATAATGTGGAAATGAGGAATGAGGTTTTGGAGCAATTTATTAAAATTTTTCTCAAGTAGATAGCGATCAGTTTTTGTGTGGTATTAAACAATGCATTTCCATGGGTCTATCCCAGAATGCGCCTTCCAGTCCTGAATGTTTTCCTTGTATTCACCTTTGAAAGGGATATAAAAAACCATGAATTGTAACATCTATATTTAATACTGTACCTACTCTCTGAGACTGTGTATGTCAGGTGTTGAAATTAAAAAAGAAAGAACAAGGCTGGTGGACACCTTCTGTCAGAAACAGAGTTCACTGACTGCCCCAGTCAGTCTTGTTAGAATCGCAGAATTATTTGGGTTGGAAGGGACCTTCAAAGATGATCTAGCCCAACCCCTCTTGCCATAGGCAGGGACATCTTCCACTAGATCAGGTTGCTCAAAGCCCTGTCCAACCTGACCTTCAATACTTCTAAGGATGTATTCAAGGCATGTTCAATACTTCTGGAAGTATTGAACATGCCTTGAATACTTACTTATTGAAGGAGCATTATGTGGCTAAGAGATATGGTGAAGAAAAGCAACCCCATTGCTCAATGAGGAGACACTGGTCTCAGCCCTGGCTGGGCAGCTTGTTGTTGCCGTACTGAGTGCAGGGCACCATGTGGGCAAGACAACATTTCTACTGCCAGGTCTCCCATCCTGGCAGGTGTGCTGTCAAAATGCAGACACCAGCTGAAAGGTACTGGGACACCTTGAACCTACCAAGCACCATGGGATAGTAACTGCACAGAGGCTGGCAAATCACCATGCTGGCTCCAAGTGCACCCAAACTGAACACTGCTTGGGAAGCAGGGCTGAAGAAATAGGGCAGAGATTGCAACTGTTTTCATCAGTTCTCCTAAGATAAGCCCCCAGGAAAGTTGATTTAAGTGACAGCATCATCCAGAGCCACCTGACAACTGGTGCAGGATGGCTACAGTCTCTGTAAATGGAGGAGGTGTGAACAATGTCATCATATGTATCCATCACAAAAGGTGGTGTTCATCTGAGTACCTAGGCAAAAATGGCCACAATTCAGAGCCTGCTGCCAGTGGAGGATCTGTTGTTTGATTGCTTCCATTTCATTTTGAGTGGGAGAAACTGGGAATAGATGACAGTTTTTAAGAGTGGAAGATAATTTAAAATTAAAACAATTTTGCATGATAGAATTCCTTAGTCTAAGGAATTGACTGAGAAAATGCAGCAGAATAAGTTATGGACTCAAAAAGCAGAATAAGAAACTAGGAAGCTGGTGGGAAGAACTTCTAAACAAAGCCAATGACTAAATATAAAGAAGTGCTGAAGACTGACAGCTAGATTATGTAAAAATCAAAGTGGCAAGCTCTACCATTGCAAAGGAAAAAATAGAAGAATTAAACACAGACCAATGCAGTTGTCTCAGGAGTTCTTTAAGGCCTTGAAAATCAAGTCAATATCCTGAAATATATGGAAAAAAAGAGCAGAAGGACAGTAAAAGATGTGAACACAAGGCATAGAGTTGAAATCAAAAAGGGTAAGGTTAAAACAGTTGCAGACTGCGGGGAAATAAAAGGAACCAAGAATGAGATATGCTAACTGGATTACAAGGAAGTCTACGTCTACCACCAAAAAAAAACAAACAAAAAGAGGAAAAGAAAAAGTCTTTCAAAAATGCAGAAATGTTGCATGCTTTCTTGACCTCAGCTTTGTGAAAAAGAGTTAACTGCAATCATTGAATTACTGCTTTCATCTAAGAAGGCAATACAGGAACAGGAAAGAAGAGAGAGAGAGAGAACTAGTTTTGACAAGAGATATATTCAAGCTGTCTGATGAAGAGGAGTGCAAGAGGGAAAACAACAGGCTTACCTTTAAAAAGCAGAAAAATGATGAATCTAGGAAATCACATACCCATCAGCTCAACTTCGATCTGCTGAAAGAATGGATCTAGAGGATAATAGGGAACAAAAACAGCCAGTACAGACTTGTAAATAATGCACCCCATCAAACCAACCTACTTCTTTTCTTTGGCAGGATGTCTGTGGCTGAAGGGGGTGGGTATGATTCATTTTGATTTTAGTGAGGCTCTTGGTGCTATTTCATTTGAGGTTCTTTTAACTGCAGTCGACAAATACCCAGCAGGTACAATCACTAAAAGTGGGTGCATGGCTGGCTGATGAAGCCCTCTTCATGAAGGTTAATCAAGGATTCACTGTCACTCTTCAAGGGTATTGAAGTGTGGTTGTACAGGGGTCAGAGTCATTAGCAGTTCAAGATTGTGCTTAATAGCTGAGATGATGGAACACAGTGCATGATCATCAGATTTGAGAACGATATCAACTTGAGGAAAGAGAAACTGCAAGGAAGGACAGAAATGTAAAGTGGTTTTCAGTGAGATGAAACTCAATAATTAAGTCAAGTACAAAGTGCTAAATATAGGCAGAAGACTGTCACGTCTAATAGGACATATCTGGCTGAGTGTCAGTACCGCAGGAAGGAACCACACAAAGCTATAAGATGAAGTGAGGAAAAAGATGGAAATTTATATGGAATATACTAACAAAATTATTAGTAAGATTGGAACAAACTTATAGCTGTTGAAGTCTAAAGTGTAGGTCACTGTCTTGGCGTGATATATAGTATATGACATCTGCAGATTGTCATCTAGTAGAATGATAGGGATTTCCTATATAGATTAGAAAGAGTCTAGAAAAGACCTCCAAGAATGTTAAGGGGATTACAGAGGAAATTTTGTAGGAAAGAGGAAGGAAATGAGATGATTTTGTCTGGAAAATGGAAATCTGAGCAGACAGATGAATGAGAAAACAGTACACAATGATGTTATAATCCTCTAGAAAGGGAACCTTATGCTCAGGTGATCTTCTTCACAGCACAGCAGAAATCTGTTTACTGTTCAGAAAGAAAATTTAGGATGGGATATTAGGAGAAACTTTCTAGCAGGATGATGAGGGATTTGGCACAAGCTACCTAGAGAAGTTACATCAAGTCCTGCTCTATAGGTTTTAAGAATGTGTTAGTTAAAATATGTTTGGCGTTGGCAACAATAAAGTCAATCCTGCCTCAAAGCAAACTGCAGTCCACCCAGGAGTCTTCTGCTGACTGACTTTTCTACAATTGCCCTCCCTTTCTAGTGCTTTTGCCAGGGTCTCCCTCCACCCAAGCTACCTGCAATATGTCTCCATCCCTACTGTCTTCTCCAAGCTTTCCAGCTTCACTGTCCTGCATTGCTCCAGGAAACCAAGAAACAAATTGATGCGTGTTGATGAGCAAAGCTACGTGAGGCACACTGGCATGCCAGGTCTTTCTTGGCCATCTTCAGATACGTGTAATTATCCCCCCACACCACAGGCCTGCAAAGGGTGTAGGATCCTCCAATGTAACAGCTGAATTGATGCAAATTAATATTTATTCACATTTATTATCTCCACTCATCTTTCTTCTTCAAGGATATAGAAAGGTATGTTAATGCTGCAGGTGGCCGGTGGAACTATGAATGACAGACATTGATGAGGAGAGGGGTGCCTGCCTTTGCCATTCACCAGCCCTGGGGCTTACACAGACTCAGATCCTCTTGTACCTCTTCCACCTCCTGCGCCTGCTCTCTCACAAAGCAAAAAAAGCAGAAGTTAGAAACAGTGGAGAAACCTGAAACTGGTCTGTCAGGGATGAAACTACGGCCCCAGTACAAAAGTTTCAAATACCAGACAATTTGAAGTCAAGTTTTGTGCAGCCAGTGATTTTCTTTTTTGAATGATATGAAGAACTGCAAAAAAAGGCACATCCTTGAAGGCTCTAAGGACTGGCTGACAACACAATTTAATGTGTTGATTAGTATAATTTCCCTGTTTTCGTCTGCTATTCATCTCACAGTAACAAAATGTAGCGGGGAAGATGGCCCATAGGTATCTTTTACAATTACCCTCCTACGGTAGTGTCTCAGATCTTTGCACTAGAATAGCTGTGCATGTGCATGTTCATCCCTGCAGGAGAACAGTTCCCTTGTGGTTAAAAAAAATGGTTCTAAGAAATTCAACAACAAAATGCTGTAATGCAGTGCTAAGGTTGTTCTGTGGCAATCTATGCCCTTTTACGGTGTTTTTTTAAGAACAACTCAAACATTTGGTGTCTGAGAAGTAGAAGCACAGCCTTAGAGGACACATTGTTACCACCCTGACTCAGCCAGTATACTGTCCCAGTATACCCATAGAAGACAGATTTGTACTTTCCGTTGCATGGGGTTGAACAGGACATACCTCTGCTTGCCTTATGTTCAACCATTTAGCCCTTCAAAAAAAGTCTGCCTATGTTAAACCACACGAGCCCTTGACCCCATCAATCTTGTACATATTACGCCCCACTGCAACTATATTTCCCATCAGCAAACCCAGAGTGCTTTCATATCATTCTCCCTGGTTATAGCCAGCTTTAATGGGATAGGAAGGAAGCAGAGTAAAGGCAGCGTGGCTGTGCATTGCAGTGCTATATTTCTTGATTTTCCAATATTTTAAATGTTGCTGAGCTCAGTATTCTGGAAGGACAAGACTTATCACTGGGCACTGAATAACTCAGAAAGGATTTATGAAAAAAAAAAAAAAAGAATTGCCTCTGAAATGATGGAAATTAAGTAACATAGACTCAAAACAAATGTTCGCAAGACCCACACATTCTATGATGTACTGTGGTGTTTCAGGTCCTATGGCTAAGCCAGCATGCTTTATTTCTCAGTGAGATGACAGGCTCATCTCAAATTGGCTTTGGACTGTTGGTATTACCTGCAGACAGGTATGTTGATGTCATCTCAAGCAGAGTCAGAGTTTTACATGCTCATCACACATACCATTGTCAAGATTTAGAGTCAGGACACTCTGCTGGACCTATACCAGATGCTCTCTGTTAATCCCCCTCCCTCCCAAAGGGGAAGAGAAAGGGAACAAGGGAGAGAGACTTAGCGATTAGAAAAGGAAACTAGAACAGCTTTAATGAAAATAATAATAATAAAATGGAATATATAGAAATATATACAAAACCAGTATCGAACCCAACCACCCTGATGGTAATTACGTCACCATCACCACTGATGCTGTGGAGCAGGCACTAGGGACATCCCAGACTGGACTCAGCAGCAGTGAGGAATGGGATTCAGGAGCTGGATTCTGGAACTGGATTCAGGAACACACAAATTGGGATTGAAGGCAGAACAGACAGAGTCCTCCTCAGATGCCGGCCATTGAAGCTTTATACCAAATATGATGCATATGGGATGGAACACCTTGTTGGTCAGTTCAGGGTCAACTGTCCTGTCCTCCTCCCTGCAGGTGTGACCTTTTACTTTCTGCAACCCCAACGTGGTACACAAGATCCAGCAGTGGCCTTGGCCTGCACACCAATCCTTGGTACTCACTCTAAAGATGGGGTGTTATCACTGCCAGAAGCAGACACTGTCTGTGAAAACAGGCTGCTAACTTCAGACAGTGCAGTGAGCTAGAAGAACTGAGCTGAAAAGTGAAATCACTGAACAAAATTAGTTCTGTTCTTACTCAAACCAGGACAACCATAAAGCTTCTGCCAGCTCCTTATAACAATACATCAGTGATTCTCTTCACATCTACTTCATGTCTGAATTTGCAATAACAAAACAACTGCTACATTGGAAGCTTTGTCGCGAGAGTAGCCTAAGACTCCCACTTAATGATATGTGCCAGAGTCAGCTTCTGAGTGGGGCCTCTTGGGTCCCATCAATCAAGTGGGTCTTGGTGTGAGTGTGGAAGCAGAGGATGCTTAGAAGTCCATATGGGCTGCAGATGTCAGAGTATCCCTGCAACTTTCTGTTGTTTTATTAAGAAAATTAACATCCTACTTCCCTGGAGTTCAGAGGAAGGCTAGCCAAGCAAATGATGGGGACCAAGAAATCTGGGACTCAAACCCTATGCTTTGGCAGAAGTCTTAAGGAGCACAGGTATTTTCTTCAAAGGAAGAGGAGTCCTGAATGTCCTGAATCCCCTTTCTCTGAACCTCTGCTTCCAGAGTACTCATTGTATATGGACACTTTCGCCGTTGAATTTAACTTGCTGAAATGTTTGTAGAGCTAGTTTTAAGCTCAGGCATATAAGGTGTCCTGCCAGAAGTGGAATATTTGATGTGAGATGGAAAAGTATTCGACAGCAGAAAGGCTGTCGAAATCCTCAGCCAAGGCTTTTGTAGAATGGCAATGAAATGAGACAAGACGTGTGCACCTTCTGCAAGGAGGGTGGCTGCATAATTGCATTGTGTTGGTGTCTGCAGCTCTGACAGAAATTTGAGCTGAATATCCCCAGTTTTCCCTTGAGGATTTTTACAATGTAGGACAGTGCTCAGCACAGTGAACAGGCAACTGGTCTTTTTCCAAAAGCAGGTGGTAAGAGCTCTCACAGCATCCCAGCAAGAGTATAATAAGCAGCTTTAGCCATGAGAAGTGCAAATGCAAAAAGTCATGTGACAGTGATTTCCAAAATCCCATTTGCTTCCAATTCTGTAGATGCAACTTTATTTCTCTTGGAATGATGCATAAAAGGAAGTGTGTGAGTTTTAGAAACAATATCCACTAAAGAAAAAGTTACAGTGGTATAGAAAATGTCAAAGCTCTCAAAGCTTTATTTGAGAAATATAAAGCTATGGGTCTGCTCAAAACCTTCCTTCTAAAACTAAGTATTTTAGACTTTACGCAGTCTAGAAGAAGGAAACAGCAACAAAATTTATCTTGGGAATTACAAGCAGGAGAGGCTGTTGATATTTCAAGTACTGGATGGCCACAACACATGAACAAAACAACATTAAATAAATAAATAGACCATTAAATTGCCGAAGAGGAAAAAAAAAAAGAACATTTTTAGCTCAGAAAGAATAAAATTACATAAGATTCATGGAATATGTTCAAAAGACTCTGTATTTTTGCCTTTTGGGGAGAGTTGTAGGGAGGCAGAAGTTGGTCTGTTCTCCCCGGTGACAAGTGACAGAACAAGAGGTAATGGCCTGAAGTTGAACCAGTGGAGGTTCAGGCTGGATACTGGGAAGCATTTCTTTACAGAAAGGGTTGTCAGGCATTGGAATAACCTGCCCAGAGAGCTGGTGGAGTCACCAGCTCTGGAGGTGTTTAAGAGGCGGTTGGATGTTGTGCTTAGGGACGTGGTTTAGTGGTTTTTTTAGGGCTATGAATAAGGCTGGACTTGATGATCTTGAAGGTCTCTTCCAGACAGAACTGTTTTGTGATTCTATGATTCTATGATTCCATGATTCTAGGCATGTCAGCCAGAATAGGAAGGTCAAAGAAAGCATATGCCCTTGATTAACAAGGCTGGCAAACTGGTAACAACAGACTAGGAGAGCACTGAGGTAGTCAACAACATTTTTGCTTCAGTCTTCAGTAGAAACATCTCTTCCCATACCTCTCAAGTGGATGGACTACAAAAAAGGGACTGGGCGGGGGGGGGGGGGGGGGGAGGGCAAAGTGTCCCCAACTGTAAGAGAAGACTAGGATCATGACCCCCCGAGGAACCCAAATATACAAAAGCCTGGGACCTGGTGAGATACAACCCAGTGTCCTGAGGGAATTGGCTGATGTAGTTGTCAAGCCACTCTCCATGATATTTGAAAAGTCATAGCAGTCAGGTGAAGACCCTGGTATCTGGAAAAAGGGAAGCATTGCACAATTTTTTTAAAAAGGATAGAAAGGAGCACCCTGGGAACTACTGACTGTCAGCCTCACCTCTGTGCCTGGCAAGATCACAGAACAAATTCTTCTAGAAAATATACTAAGGCACATGGAGGACGGGCAGGTGATTCAAGACGGCTGAGGGAGTTGCATAGGGCACAGGAAGGTGTCTGCCCACCCCTGACCAGCTAGAAACCACAATTACCAGGGAAGCCTAATTTTTCTCTGGTAGCTTTGAGTTCAGAGAAGATCATGTTCATAGGGCCTATGGGAAAGGAATGTGCACACTGATGAGAACTGTGAGCTTGCTAGGAAAGGACAGACCCTTCAGGCAAGGAAAATCCAAGTAATTCCTTTGGAGGGTATGTAGATTAGGATTTTATCCAGGCCTGGTCACATCTTGAGTTCATCTTCTCACAGAAGCCAAAACCTGAGAAAACCTCCTTGCAACATTTCAAAAACTACAGCATTTAAATTAAAAGATTGTGCTTTTCTTAATCTACAAGAAGAGAATGTATTTCTCATCCTTACTTTTTAACTTGTCTGAACTTCCTTTGCTAACAATTCCAGATTTAAAACCCTTCAATATTTCTAGCAATAATCAAGTGCCTAAAATTTTGTGAGACGTCAAGATTTTCCCTTCCCACTGAGGAGGTGTATTGGGTTTGTGTGGGAAGGTTTTGGTAGCTACAGGTGTAGCTTCTGTGGGAAGGTTTTGGTAGCTACAGGGATAGCTTCTGTGAGAAAGTGCTAGAAGCTTCCCTTATGTCCAATAGAGTCAATGTCAGCCAACTCCAAGATGGACTTGTCACTGGCCAAGACTGAGCCCATCAGTGATGGTGTTGACCTGTGGAGAGAGGAGCCCATACTGGAGCAGGTTTTCTGGCAGGACTTGCAACCTTGCAGGGGACCCACAGTGGAGCAATCTCTTTCAGAAGGGCTGTATCCCATGGAAGGGATGCACACTGGAGCAGTTCATGAGGAACTGTAGTCTGTGGGAAGGAATCACAATGGAGAAGTTCATGGAGGACTGTCTACCATGGGAGGAACACCACTCGGCATCAAGGGAAGGGTGTGAGGAGTCCTCCTGCTGAGGAGGAAGGAGTGGCACAGACAACATATGATGAACTGTCTGCAACTCCCATTCCCTGTCTCTCTGTGGCACTGGAGAGGAGGAGGTAGAGAAAATTGGGAGCTGAGCTGAGCCCAGGAAGAAGAAAGGGGTGGAGGGGAAGGTGTTTTTCAGACTTGATTTTATTTCTCATTATCCTACTCCAATTTGGTAATAAATTAAACTAATTTCCCCAAGTTGAGTCTGGTTTGCCTGTGACAGTAATTGCTGAATGATCTCTCCCTGCCTTGATCTCAACCCACGAGCCTTTCATTGCATTTTATATCTCCTGTCCAGCTGAGGAGGGGGAGTGATAGAGTGGCTTTGATGGGCACCTGTCATCCAGGCAGAATCGACCCACCGAGGAGCTTTCTCCCTCAGTGATGAACAATATTCAAGTTCATGGCTACCTATGTAGGTAGCAGCTTCCCAGCCAGAGCCCCCTTCAGAGTATTTTGGCTTGTGTTCACCCCTCATAGAAAAGCTTGGTGGTGTTCCACCTGATGAAGGGCAAGGTTGGAGCTGCCTTTTCATCACTGGCATGTTACAGTGTAGGAGGTTTCCAGAAGTAACATGCCATTTGCTGGAATACAAATATACCACATGTTACAGAATATTGTTTTCCCCGTTTCATTTGTCTTACTCTTCCACTTGGTGTTTTTAAAGGCATTCTAATTTGTGCATTTTCTATGATGCAGAAATATTGCTAATAGATCAACTACTTGCATAATAATACCAACAGTGGTATTTGTGTAGAAATCAGCATGCTCTCCTGGCTTTGAGCATATTGAACAGTTGGCTGCCTCACCTGCTGCTAGACAGCTCTATGACATCTTGAAAGGAGGAGAAAGCACATGCATTTCTTTGCTGAGATCACTTGCTGGCCTCACCTGGCTCAGTACTATGCATGATGCAACAGAAACTCCCTTGAGAGCAAACAGTTTCCAGAGATGCCATTAGGCACAGAGAGATGGGGGTTTTGATTACAGTAGCATGAGAAGTCCTGAGTCATATAGATATAAGTTCTACCTCTCCACTAGAGGTGGAATTTATCATGCCCAACCATGCTATTGGAAAGTGAGGTGTTTAGATAGTTAGTTGCTTGGACTCCTCTGTAGTCACTAGAGGAATATAAATCTCCAGAAGGGGTCT
Organism: Actenoides lindsayi; assembly: GCA_025331215.1. Taxonomy (NCBI): domain Eukaryota; kingdom Metazoa; phylum Chordata; class Aves; order Coraciiformes; family Alcedinidae; genus Actenoides; species Actenoides lindsayi. The sequence continues at coordinate 42,818 of WTSP01027752.1, read as the reverse complement.
TGTTTCATCCTTGGGCAAGTGGGTAGGAAAAGTGGGATGACTTTTCTTCTGGGTTTGCCTCTGTGTCTTTATTCACTATGGAGGAAGCCTAATGATTAGTTCACAGAAATTGTCCAGCCTTGTGAATTGCATGAGATGAATCACACTCAAAGTGCCTGTGGCAAAGCAGGTCATCTCCAGAAGAGTTGGGGCCCTGCAGCAATTTTGCTCAGAGAGTCTGGAATGCAGTGCTGGGATCTCACCAGCAGCACCTGAAGGCAGAAGGTCCTGTCTCTCCTTTTACTTGGCATCCCTGGCTGGGGTTCAAACCAGAGGAGTTGCTGATGCTGGGCTCCTTCAAAAAGTCATCTCCCAAACCCCATTTTAGGCGTTAGTCAAGAAAAATTACTAGGCAGTCTGTAGCTCACTTAACCTTAAGACTCTGTTCTCTCAATGTTTACTTTGTAAGGATAGCTGGTTAATAGCTATTCATCATAAAAGACAAGGTCAAGCAACAGGAAAGGAAAGAAATCAAACACACAAGACACACAGACCTGAAAAAGCTGATTGACAGGTCACTTAATGAATCACTCAAAAGCAACTTTGAAGATGTAGAGATTCAGGTGAACCTTTGTAAAGGTAAGAAGAAGAAAACCAAAATTACCATGTGTCTTATGGGAAAGAGCAACCATCTTATGAGTTGAGGGGGATTGTGTGACTGTTTTAAACTTATTGCACCTGATTTAGGAGAAGAACCAACAGGAGGCATAAAGGTGGACAGGGAAGGAACAAGTGTGAGAAAAAAAGGGTTAAAGGGACAATCAGTGGATAACCGTGTGTAACCAGGCACTGGCCAGTATGCTTGTCTGGCCAGGCCCTGTGCCTGAGCACCAGTCTGTCCCACCTCCTTATTAAGCTCTGTCTCTAGTGATCTGCTGTGTGAGTGTCCCCTCTTCCCTGTGTGCAATCTGTCAAGCCAGACTAGCTCACCATAGTTAATAAGTAGGACAAGAAGTCTGTGGCTGAATACTGGAGGGACCACAAGTCTGGGGTCAAGCCTTTGGAGAGGTCAGGGGCCTGAGGTTGCAAAGTTTGTGCTTCTTTGCATGGTTCAACTTTCAATTACCATCTCCATTTTTCCACCAACAAGACAGCCAGCAACACAAGCATTTCTCACTAGAACAGCATGCCTGTTTTTCCCCAAGTAATACTTACTCATTCTCTGTTCCCAATGTGAGCTTACGCATTCTTCCCATTCCCAGTGTTCCCAGTTTTGAGGAAAAATACTAATGGATATATTGCTGTCATAAGGACACCACCGTTTTGGATGATGGAATTAGATTAGGTTTCAGCCTCCTTCTGACCCAGACATCCATCAGATGCTTCCATCTGATCCTCTTCCTCTGTTCATATTTCCATAAAAGCAGTGTGTTGATGTCACACTGGGAGAATTTCACCCATTTTTTAAGGAATATTTAGGACACTCCCTTGAAAACTGGGATACCTCAGAGAAGAACTAGAAAGAACAGCTCCTGTTGCACACTGAACTTAAATCACTGGTAGAAAAATTAATTGCCCTGGATGAGTCCTCCCTCATGTTGTTCCAGTTTGGCCATGGTGGATATGTAAGCAGTAACAACTGTTCGTATGAAAGACTCCAAGGTGTGAAATTCAGGTTTTTATTTTTAAGTGTTAGGCAACATTTTCACATAAAGGGAGATTTTTTTATTAATTAATCAAAGCTTCAGATAATCTGTTTTGTTTTGCTCTGTAGTCATCAGGACTCTGCTCAATTAGTACTGCAGACAACCTGATGTATGGCAATAATAAAATACCAGAAGAGATTACTATTAGTTTTTGAATTATGCAAGGAACAAGTAGCCACTGCTTAATTTTCCATTTGGTTCCACAAGAGTTACCACAGGCCTTCAAAGACTGACAGAACTATTTACCAGAGTTGAGTGAAGTTCATGACTTTTGGGAGTTTATTGTGTTTTTCCTCTCAGTGTATTTCTCTCATTTACCAATTTGATCCTGGACTACAGTTAATACTGTTGATCTCATCTTCTAATGGGTTCTGTAACTACTTTTTTTCTGCATTCAGTTGCTCCTCATCCATAGCAGAAGTGCTTTCAATCTTTCATCATCTCAGAAAAAAAAGGACATATTTTTGTCTGAAAAAAAGCCATTTTTTCATTCTGACTTCAAGCTTGAGGGTTACTACCCTGGAGCTGCTTTTCAAAACACTGTTTTCTGTCTGATTTCTCAAGCCTCAGTCCATCCAGGAGCCTCTGTATAATAAAGAATTTTTTTTTTCCATAAAACTTCAGATCCAATATTTTGTTCCCATTCATATCTTTTATCCAACATGTTTATCTTCTAGTTTCAACAGCATCTTGAAGAAAGAAGTATTTGGGATAAAAATATCTAAGTGAGGAACATAGAGTACACTACCTTCTCTTGTCATGTATTTTGTGTAAATAATAGTTCTTGACTTGATAGTCTCACTGTGATAATAGGTAAGTGGATAAAAAAAACACCAAAGTGTCATTTTAAATAATGTGTAAACTCCAAGAGCTTGAATTTGAAAAAAGGACAAAGGAAGAACACTAAGACATATCTCTCAAAAAAACAGATCTTCAACTACAGATTTTTTTTTTTCACTTTTCAATAATTTTCATATTATTAGTATATTTCACAACTAGATTCATCAAGGAAATAAATTGTATTCCTCTAATGTCTCTAGTAGATCTATTTTAAGAGATTTATTGGATTGGGGTCTACAAGAAATATTTAAGTTGGAGTTATGCAGTAGAACCATAGAATAGTGCAGGTTGGAAGGGTCATTTGGGGATCGCTTAGTCCAACATCCTGCCCGAAACAGAGCTCACTTCAAAGTTAGATCAGTCTGTTCATCATCTTCTCAGCCTGAGTTTTGAATTTCCAAGGATGGAGAACCCACAGCTCCCTGGGAAGCCCAGACCTGTGCTTCACCACCCTCAGAGGGGACATATTTTACTTGTGTCTGGCTGAAATTTCCCTTGCTACAATCTGAGAGCATCAATTCTTGCCTTTCTGCTGTGCATCCTAAGAAAAAGCCTGGCTCGGTTTTCTTTAAAACCTCAGTGTTGGTAGTTGATGACAAGCAGTCGGATATCCCCTAAGCCTTTTCTTTTCAAGGCTAAACACATCCAGCTCCCTCTGCTGATGAACTTGCTCCATCTCTGTACCTCCTGGAGGGGTGCAAGAGGTTGGATGTACAAAAGAAAAACAAAACCACTTCTGCTGTAATAGTGCTGTTTTTCTTACAATTCTAAATGTAATGGTTTTGTCCCTTAGCTACATAGCTTGCCAATGATTTGCAAATAATTACAGAAAATACTGTACCAGATCCCACACTGGTTTGAGGGATAAGAAGTTACTATCACAACCAAAACAGTGCAGTCAATCTCTCTCCTTCATATGAAGAGAGACAGACTATGTTTGTTTTCCATTTTTATTTTATAATTTATGTAAATTATACCCAGGAGAATGGATGGAATATCTGTAATGCCCAAAAGGCTGTAGTTTGAAGAAATCTCCCTTTACAGTTTAGGAAGGACACCCGATTCCCAGCACAGCTCTTTGCAAATGTACGTCTCCTGTAATGTATTTTGTTGTTAATGAAGAACAATATGTCTTATCTACTTGCCAACATATATAAACATTAGCAGCTATACAAGAACAAGAATAGGTAGGGAACAATTAAAAAGCTTTATCCTCAGATAAAAACTCCTGCTGCAGAACTGTCATTTAATTTTGAATAGTGACTGCGTAAAGATGAGCTAGACCATGTTTGTGAGTAGCAATATTATCTTTTATTAGATCATCTAGTACATTCACAATGTGCAATACTGTTTTTAAACCTGGTTCATGGAAGTTCATATCTCACACAGACTGGCACTTAGTGTCCAGCATGACCATTACTTTAAACAAGACACACTTCTGTGCATTCAAATGAGATCCTATCATTTTCCTAAACTCACAGTGCAGGGCAAAATGGTTCATAGAATTGTTGAGGTAGGAAGGGCCCTCTCTGGATATCATGTAGTCCAGCTACACTGATAATGCATGGTCAGCTAGAGGACTGTGTCCAGTCAAGGCCTGAATATCTCCAGGGATGGAGACTCTACAACCTCTCTGGGCAGCCTGTTACAGTATCTGGCCACTCTCACAGTAATAATTTCTTTTCTTACATCAAGATTAAATTTCATGGGTTGTAATTTGTGCCCACTGCCTCTAGTCCTATCACTGGACATCACCAAGAGCCTGACCCCTTTTCATTCCTTGTCTTCTCCAGACTGAGCAGTTTCAACTCTTGAATCATGAAAGATCCTCCATTCGTCTCACTACCTTTTTGACTTTTTGCTGGGATAGCTCTGGTATGTTCCTGTCTCCTGTGTGCTGGGGAGCCCTGACCTAGACCCAGCACTTCAGACATTTCTCACCAGTGCTTAGTAGAGAGGAAGGATCACCTTGCTGAACCTGCTGGTAATGTTCTACAGCATGCAGCCCAGGATGCTGATGACTATTTTTGCCATGAGGGTGCATTGCTGGTTCTTGGTCATCTTAACAGTTGCCAGGACCTCCACATTCCTTTCTTTAGAGCTGATTTCCAGTCAGACTTCCCTCAGTCTGCACTGGTTCATGGGATTATTCTCCAGCTGGTGCAGGACTTTGTGTTTCCCTTTGTTGAGTTTCATAAGGTTCCTGTCAGCCCATTTCTTCAGCCTGTTGAGGTGTCTCTGGATGGCAGCATGACCAGCTAGGCTATCAGCAGCTCCTCCAAGTTTGTTTTTTTTTCTTCCTCTGCTAATCCTGTATGATCTCTGGTTCACTTTACAAACTCTCATTCCTGACTGATTTCAAACTTTGTCAGTAACCCAGAAATTTAACTGTTCAGACTATTATCCAAAAGGCTGCCCAAATGTTTTTAACAAGTCTGTGCTCCATCTACCCTTGGCACCTCAGATGCTCTTCTCCTGTTTCACTGAGCTTTTACCTCTGCACCTCCGAGTGTATTTCATAGGGGATTACATTTCTGATTGCACTCAGACCCATTGGAGAGAGGTTCTTTTCCCTAATTAATGAACCAAGACAAAGCTACCAAGCACTCCCAAATGAAGTTACTCGACACTTGCATTTTAAAGCAGTACTGCAAAATTTTGCTCTCTGAATTATCTGTAGCCACTGTTTTTCATGTCTAACCAATAAAACAGTCTAGGATCTCATTAGGAACAGAATAAGGTGACAGTGCCCAGCCTGTGCTTTTAAATAGTTTCAGCCAAGATTTCTTCCTCCTGTGTGTTTTTCTGAATATCAACTTGCTTTCTCTTTCCTACCTTGTTAAGTCTAGAGAAAAGCATATGCCAAGTTGCAAATACTTAACATTGCAAATGACTACAAAGTGGCAGTATTTAATGTTTAGATTATATATCAGCCCAGAAGCTTTACAAAAGCCACATTTCTTCATCAATGGAGCTAGTGACATTGGATAACCACTCATACTATTTATTTAGTTTCTCCAGTTAGTTGTCTCTTTACTGACTAGACGGGAAATTTAGTATCTTAACACTTGGTAATTTGAATCACATATTAAATCTGACATGAAAGTTGCTTTGAGTGATAGTGAGAACACTTTGTGTATTCAGAACTCCTGACTTTAATAGAAAGTAGAGATCCATGACATTCTGGCATCCCTCACATTATTTTAAAGGTACAGAGAAAACGTAACTGAACCAAAAATGCTAGTTACACAAAAAAGCACTGGAACTCTGACTAATTATCTACTTAACTACTGAAGTTTGCATGATTCTTGAGTAATCTACTTTCTGTAGAAGCAGAGCTTTTTTTTGTCCAATATTTAGATGGTAATGAATCTGTATGAGAAGTTTTAGTTATTAACGGGTGTTAACTGTACTACTGAATTACTCCAGTAGTTCCCTGCCTCTCTTGAACTGCAGAGCCCAGAACTGGACACAGTACTCCAGATGTGGCCTCACTAAGGGAGAGTAGAGGGGGAGAAGAACCTCTCTCAACCTGCTGTTCACAATTTTCTTAACGCACCCCAGAGTATCATTGGTCTACAAGAGCACACTGTTGGCTCAGAGCACACTGTTGCCTCGCTGCTGGAATCATTTTGTGTCAATTGAATCACCAGGAAGACCTATTTTCTTTATTTCTTTTTACAGAACAGTAATAAATAATCTAGAGAATATTTCTTCAGTCAGCTTTTATATTTATTTTCACTAAAAATGCTTCACAACAAGATACTAAAAGATTTGGCCTTTTGTATACTGTTAAATAGGGCCTCATTCCCACAGCTTACCAATAAGAAGGAGGAGTTAAAGTTCTGCAAGAACATTTACCCGAATTTATGTACACAGTAATTATTTGGGAATTGTAAAGTTAAGAGTGACTTGTTAGAGAGGAGGCCAAAAATGGTATTAAAATGAAAACAACAAGCTAATGAAACTGTGTGGGCTCTTCACTGGCAGTTTTTACACTGTCTGACAAGAACCACAGAGAGAAAAATAATACCTTACACTGCAGTAATGTTTTCTACCTCAGCACCTAGAGAAAGTTTTACAGACTTTAAACAGCAGAAATGCTCAAAATCCATGGCTTTGGGTAACCCAAGAGGATACACATATCTGTTTGGAGAGAGAGTGTTTTGTTGCTAGTACTACCAACGACTCACAGAGCTCTTCTGGTTACAAGAGGTCATAGTGGTGTCTGTAGCACAAGGCTCACTGCACCAATCATGAGCCATCCTCTTCACCAGAGCCAGAAGAGGTGCTTGGACACTGTTGGCCTTGGGGCTGCTGCTGCCTGCTGTTGTACTGATGCTAAAAATGAGATAGCAAGGCTACTAAAGAATATGCATGGACAGGTAAATCAAGGGCAAATGCAAATCAACATGACATCCACCAGCTTCTGCTGGGTGGGCAAAGGGTGAAGCCATAGCAGCTGTCAGAGCTGCCACCCTGCTGGGATATTCACATCTAGCTTGATTTGTTTTCTTTAAGCAAGAATAAATCTTGCTTGAATTCTTCACTGGGTATTTGGAACAGGTCCTCACTTCCTTTTGCTCAGGTTAGTTCAAAGGATATTTTTCCCTTTGGTGTCTGCCATTTTCATCTTTTTCACATGGCTAAAGCACATGGTATGGTCCCTTGAGAAACCAGGTGGAAGACTACTAGAAAGGAGCACAAGAGTGATATTAAAGTACAGAGGGCAGTTATCAGTAGGAGAAATATATATCCAGAATAACAATGCCTCAGAAAGAGGAATTTTATAAGGAGCAGGGAAATGCTGTATCTGGGGAAGGAAATTATAAATGATTAATAAGCAAGTCAGTTTTCTACCTCATAACTCTGATAAACTCCTCTGAAGCCAGCTTCCCCTCTAACACGTTCTTCACAGTAGGTAACAAAGCCAGGTTTGTCCCACTGCATCTGAAGTTAGAAAGTGTCTGGGAATGCCCTTAGTAGCTCATATTTTTCTCCCAAGAGAGTGATGAGACCTGGTGCCCAGAACCTGCCACTTGGTTGCTGTTTACCACCTAGGTGCCACTCCTGAAAGCACAACAGATTTTCATCTCCATGGGGTCTCTGCCAGCACCCAGAGTCCAGATCCCCTGATGACAGGGCATAAGATGAGGCACTGGTGCATGTTCAACAGCTGCTGCAGCTCCCTCAAAACTGCAAAGGCAGCTTTTGGTCACCTAAGAGACACACAAGCATCCTTGGTTTTATGGAGCCTGGAGAAACTCATCAGTCAACAGTTGAGGAGCCCTCAGCACCTGTGCTCCTCAGGGAAGATGTGAAACATCTGGGATACCCAGAGAGGGCCTGCCTGACCCAGAGTCTGCAAAACCTTGTCCCAGCCTCTCCAGCCTCTTCTGCTGAAAGACAAATAGACAGCAAAAACTGTGGGAAGATGCAGCTGGATGTGCTGCCTGTGCCCTGGAAAGGTGTGAGGCTACAGCAGCCCCTTGTCTGGTTATAACTGTATGGATTATCTGGTAGGATCCATCCTGTTGAATCAAAATCTCAAAGTCCTTCCATATTCAAGTGGGATCCCAGACATTATTTCGCTTTGTGTACCATGTAAATATGGGTGTCCTCTGCTAGACTCATTTTGCCATCTGAAGATAGGTTGGCAGACAGATAAACAGATATATGCAGATCTCAGTTTACATTTATGTGAAATACAAGGAATATTAAACAGCCATTACTTATGACAAACTCCAGTTCATCTTTCCTGATTAATGAGAACCCAGTTTACATTTCTCTCTGCATATGAAACTGCAAGAGATTCATTAACTAATTTGTAATCTAACCTCTTCTGGAACATGCTATACAATTTTTTCCAGTCAATTTAAGCCAGTTACAAATTTGCTAATTAATACCTTCAACTTTCACAGAAATAGAAGAACAGAAGTATCGTCATTGTATATTAATAGAGGACAAATGTTACCCCCAACAATTTAATTTATCAATTTATAGAAAAAAAACTGTTTTTCTGAAAAGTTCTATTTAGATGCTTGTTCTGAGTTCAAGTGTATTTCAATAAACATAAAGAAGTAAATAGTGCAGGTGAAAAACATCATCATCTATTCCCAAAATGTTCTAAATAAATGCAGTTCATAATTTTCTTCACTTGAATTAATGACTTTCAATAAAAAGACTGATGAATTCATATGACATCTTGGAGAACATAACAGAATAATAAGATGCTTGGGCCTGGCCTTTCATACATCATCTGGGAGCTACCTGTAACTTTTAACAATATGATATGCTCCACTTGGTTCTTAACACACTTACTACACATTTGTGAGAAGGTAATTCAAGCAGAAGTCTGAGAATTATGTTTGCAAAAGGAGGACAATAGCTTCAGATTGACCTCCTGCTTATTCATCCTGAATGAGCAAATAGGAGAAGCAGCAAAATTTGAGTGCTTGCTTGTTGGGTGGCTGCTTTAGCAGAGTAAGAAGCATAACAAAGAGACCCAGCACCTATGCCACTAAGGAAAACCTCATACTAAGAGCTGGGTGAATTGGGAATAAACTAGACTCACTTCGGCTAGGGGACATAGGTCTTCAAAGCTTCTGTTGGGTTTGATTTTCTTCCTCCCCTGCCTTTCTGATGCTCAGATGAAGCAATATTGTTCCCCTGATGTGCTCATACTACTCATACTGGGCAAAAGCCTGCTGAAGGAGAAGAATAAAATCCAGGTGCTATTTTTATGATCTTCCAAAGTGTAATAGGACCTGAATCCTGGAATTTCATTACAAACTTTAGCTTTCTTAAACACCGTATTTTTCCAGAACTCTATTATGACAGGAAGCACTAAAAAGAAAAAACCAAACCCAAACAACAACAAAAAATTCCCCACCAATCCTACAATAGGTTGAACAGTGTTGCAAGACAGTGATGATAGTTGTTAAAATGCGACAGGCACCAGCCCCCATTTCAAAGAGCAAGACTGGGACAAATGATGACAACATGTTCTCTAACTCCTTTCTTTCCTCAGAGTCTTGCTGGAGGGAGGAGCTGTCTTCCTGGGGATGGCTGTTTTGGTTCATGGCACGATGACTCAGGAACTCCTTCTCTGAAGTCAAAGGCTTTTCAAGCTGTTTGCTGCATTGTGACTTTCTCAGCCGAATCTTTTAATCTAGCCCACAAAGATGTTTAAGATGGAGTGGGACTTCTATCAAAGCAGAGGCTATTTGTTTCCTTGGCTAAGCAGCAGAACACATCCCCTGTCGCTGTGCAGTGCCGCTCTGCAGACCGACCCAGGGTCCCTGCCACAGGAGGGGGTGCACTTCCCTAGCTTTGCCTGTTTATGTTGTACAGTCTTTTGCCTGGAGGCTTAAGAAAATATGCTGTTTAAACTTTTGTGAATCCCATTCCTTATATCTGGGGCTTTCTGCTTGTTGATAATGATCTCTGTGTATTATCAGGTGTGGACAGGGAAAGGCATCAGGAGTTGACATGATAAGCCTTTAAAGGAAGTCTAGATCTGAACATAAATGTCAAGCCTTGTTTTTTCTACAAATAAAATACGGCTTTTTAGTGATCACCGTCCAGGCAATTAGAAAATGTTTATTTTTGCTTCCTGATGTGTAAAGGAAGTGAGAAAAGTAACTGGCAGATGGAGTGTGGACAAAAAGTACTTATGGATGTATTTCATGATGAAACATACTCTTTAGATGGGTCTTAGGCATGCACCTTGACTATCCTGCATTTCCTCCTTGCCCATCCTCTTTCCTCTTCTCCCATATCTCCCTCCTGAAAGATCCCTCTGGCTCCAAGGTTTAGCCCTTTCAGTTGCATCGCCATCAAGGAGCCTAACAACACCAAAACGTCAAACCTCAGTTAACTGAAGGGACCAGAATTTTATTTCAGTCTAAAACAGTAATCTAGGCTGGGTGAGAGGAATTGCCATCTAGACATTTCTTTTTTGCTATATGGCAAAGATGGTCTTAGAGCACGTCTGCTGGCAGGTGAGGGAGGTTAAGTAAGGTAATGACTACCGCGCTGCAATCACCCCCCTCCTTATGTCTGTCTAGTCATGTCTCCTCTCTAGACCTCTCCGTCTGGTTGCATTACTGACATCTCATCTGTTCCTTGGAGTGGGATGTAACTGCTCTTTTGTGGTATTATGTGGGGTGTAAGTGCATATGTGTCCTGGCTGGACACAGCCCAGCTGAAATGAGGACAAGGCCCCTGATGCTTCTGCAACATGAGCTGAGCCTCTTTTCTCTCATATGGATGTCCAAGAGTGTTCAAGAAGCAGTGTAGTGAGCTGGAGGGTTACCAAGATCTTTTCAAATATAGAGGGTGGGATGTGCACTCCTGCATTTAGATACTGAATTGTGAAAACATAAACTGGATAGAAGCTAGATCACAAAGGTCTTCTAGCAGCAAGATGCTGTGCCACACTGGGAGGGAGAAGCACTTACCAGATTTGTCAAGAAGTTTGTTAGACTTCTTGATGTCTCCCTGGTAAAAATAAGTGGGAGAAGCAGATTCTGACTTTCCTTGTCCTTCAAAGTCACATTGACCATTAAAACCTGTAAAAAGCAAATATCTGGAAATAAAAACATAGGCTCGCCAACTTAGGTCATAAGCTCATCACTTTAAAAGAATTAATGAATCATTCATTAGCCTTTTCTTTCAGATATTTCTAGACCTTCAATAAAAGCAAGTAGATACACTGTATAATAGAGCTGCCTGTAACAACATTAATCTTTCATTAATTTGATTTCATTCTCCATGGTTATTATATTTTTACAATACATTACAAGGTGCCATGAGTAATTAGTCTTCCCTTTACTTCAGATCTCTCAGACTTTCAGGTGCAATTCTGTACTAAGAACTTAAACAAAAATAATTATAAACTGAAATATTTTAAGTGATTCTCCAAACTGAAATGACTAGAAAAGAAGTTTTTCCCCTTTAGAGCTGTGATTGATGCTAACGGTATGATCTGTGCTCTCATTCCAGGTACCCAAGTTCATTGCCTGGGGCTTCACCTGGACAAAGCTACTGCAGAGCTGCTTCAGCAGTTCTGCTCTAGCCTTCATCTTGTCTCTTATATGAGAAAGTACCTTGACTCTACTGTGTTTAAGAGCTTTCCACTTGCCTCAGGTCAAGCATTAATCCACAAAAAAGTTGCCTATCAAAACAGTACTCTTTACAGTTAAACCAGTTTTGGAGATATAGGTTATAGGACATAAACTATCACAATTTTATGACACTAAGACTGAGGAAAGATTTAAATGCTGCAAAAGTTGCGAATTGATTGTGATTTCATTTTGGTTTTGTTTGTAGTTGAAATTTCTTTAGAATGTCACATATTTAAAGTTGTCATAAGTGTAAGAAATAGGTAACTTGCAGATATTTTTGGTAAAACCATGGACATATCTTTTCCCCAAGGGAGGAGATTGCAAATCGTTAGTAAAATTAAAGAGGGTTTTGCTTGTTTGTTCATGATTTGTTCACAAAAAAAATTATACACATTAATTTTGTCAATCAGATAGTATCCTCCTGTCTGTCTACATGTTGCATACACTTGACTTGTCTTCTATGGGAAGCAATATGGCAAGAGCATGATACCCTCAGTGGCACTCATACTTTTCATCATTAGATGGATTCCATGTCCTTTAGGAATGATTTTTCTCTTTAATGTCATTATTTCTATAAACTATTCTAATATGGTACAGCTTAAAAAGATAAGAAACTTCACAAAAACCCACAGATGTTAAAAAAAATACAATTAGCACCATATTCAGTCTTAATACAACCAGAGTATTAACTGGTTCAATTTTATCTTTAGAATAGAAGGGGAAGGATTCAGCTGGAGACTAAGACACCCGGATTTAGGTGTCTGACAGCATTTTAAGTATCTAGGCAACCATTAGAGTGGATGGAAATGTAATCAATACAATAGATGGGAACCTGTGGACATTTGGTTCACCCTAAAATGTATACCTTAATGGGGAGAAGATCTGAAGCTGAATGAAGATCATTCAAGGAATGAAGATGTCAAGCTTAAGGAAGATCTCAAAACCAGATTTTATAAAAGACAGTTTATGTACCCAACCTGTACATTGGAGGAACTACCACCTAACAACAGATCATTGTCAGTCTTATGGTTAGAAAAGTAGGTAAATATCCTGACAGCTGGATAACAGAGAGTGATAGAGGCCTCTTTAACATGACTACTGAAAATGTGTGTGTAACCACAGTTTTCTTTTATTTCTGTTCAACTCTCTTCATAGCATGGGTCTGTGCTGTTTGCACTTGAATTATATAAGCAAATATTTACATTGAATTGCCATGACCAGCCCTATATGGAGTGTAACATCAGAGAGACTTGCAAATGATGAAGCAATGCGTGCCATTGAGTCACACAAGTCTTTAGTCCAGGTTGCTGGATGGTATTAACTATTGAGCACTTCAGATCACCTTCTAAAAGTGGCCAGGACACACCTTTACTGACTGACAGGAGCCAGTTACCACTGATAAACCTGAGGATCACTGAGGAAGAGGCATCCTCCATCTGTCCGCATCTGGAGTACCTCCTGTGGTACTTACGAGAAAGTAAAGAAGCCAGCAGTGAGTGAAACAACCAGTGCCCCAGGGATTATGATAATTTGGATCTCTCAAATTTACAGGACCATGTACTCCATAAATTAAATTTTATTTTATGAGTTCATTCGAAAAGAAAACAAACACATCAAACAATAGTCTAGTATGTAAATTCAGCACTTCATCACTTACTTCATATAGTTCCTACCTGTGATTCATAACTTGCAATTTCTAACTCCTGTGCCTATGAAATGGTTACCTAGCTGATGGTGAGTGTGCTCATACTTCCTTTTCTGTCATGGTGTGGGTGTCCCCTGCATCATTCCAGGAAGCACAAAAGCCTCATCAGTCTGACTGCTGTTGGATGTGCTTCAGAAGCTTTTTGAAGCTGACACGTTCATCCATTTCACCTTGGCCATTTGGCCTATACCTATACTATTTCCATAAGTTAGTGGATTCTGAATAAACTGACAGGCAATTAATATGCAAGGATGATGGCTGTAGATTATAATAGTTGCAAAATGGCATTTATCTATTCCTGGCCATGGTGTCCCATGTGTTGCTCTTGCTTTGACACAATGTTGGTGCTCCCAATGCACATCAGGCTGGCTGTGCGTTAGCCCAAACCAGAGCTGGAGCTGAGTGAACAGTCACACCAAATTATTTCTGAACCAGAAGAATTGCTCCCACGGTGAGCAGTAGAAGCATGATGGGATGTTAGAATAGAATAGAATAGAATAGAATAGAATAGAATAGAATAGAATAGAATAGAATAGAATAGAATAGAACAGAAGAGTTTTCAGTTGGAAGGCACCTACAGTGATCACCTAGTTCAACGTTGTGACCACTCCAGGGCTGACCAGAAGTCAAAGCATGTTATTAAGAGCATTGTCCAAATGTCTGGTAAATACTAACAGGCTTGAGGCATTGACCACTTCTCTAGGAAACCTGTTACAGTGTTTGACCAATGTCTTGGTAAATAAATGCTTCCTAATGTCCAGTCTGAACTTCCCCTGGTACCGCTTTGAACAGTTCCCACATGTCCTATCACTGGATACCAGGGAGAAGAGATCATCTCCTCCCTCCTTACTTCCCCTCCCCAGGAAACTGCAGAGAGCAATGAGGTCACCCCTCAGCCTTCTTTTCTCCAGCAGAAGAAAAATGCCATACGTTCACTACTTGCCAAAGTACTTACTCTGCATAAAGACTGGCAGAACTTGCTTATTTTGCTTATCACTACTTCCTTACTTTTCACTACTATTCCACTGCATTAGTTACAATGGGAAAAGCTATTCTGCTATTTTCATTCAAAGGCAATTTTATTTCCATGTGTGTGTTGGGTGCATGCTTAAAAGCAAAGTGTCATTTGCCTTTACTTCCCAAAACAAAGTGACTTCAGCTAGCACTGTGGCAGATGCTCTGTTTCATAGCACTTGGATTTTCTACCACAAGAAAAGGCAGCTTGTGGGGTACTGTTACACTGATGTGTCATCTTATACAATTGACTTTTCATAAAATGTTTATCTTTCATTCAGCTAACTCCATTATGTGTCTCTTAGTGTGGTAGTAAGGCTCAAACATACATTTGGTGCAGCATAAACTTAAGAAAGAAGTGTTTGAAAATGAAGTTCTGTGTGTGGTACTGGAGCATCAAACCCTTCAGCCTCCCAGAAAGAGGGCACATCAATTCAGGTGTTCCTTAGGGACTCTTATCAAGCCCTGACATATTCAAAATGAAGAGTAGCTGGACAGTCACCAAAGCACATGCTGGAGATGGGGAGGATACACTTTGTAGTGCCCTAGTGCCCATGTCCCCACATTTGGCTACCATATCCCAAATGCCTACCACAACTTTGGCCTGATCTGTCCCAAGTCCTCACTGACTTTCAACTGCTCTCACCCTTTCTCCATCACTCTCATCTCGGTGCTCACTGATCACCTCTGTAGGAGTTTGCTGTCCAAACTAGACTTTGATGTCCTCCACCAGCAGATGGGACAGTTTGGTGGAGGTGTACACCATGGTAATAGTATTTTCTTAGTAATACTTGTCCCACACTATCCTTCCACTGAAGCATTCAAAAAGCTGTGCCTTCACCTGTATCAGCCTGTCTCTTTTTTCTCAGCAAACTGGGGGTATGTGGTCTATGTATGCCTTATGAAGAGTCTGAACCAATAGAACAGTGCAAGCAATTGTCCAAAATAGTTGTCTGCTTTAGAAGAAGTACTTGTGTAAAATTTTTGAGCTGCTGTTTCTCAATGCCTGCTCCTCTGCAGGATACCTTGCAGAGTTCCTGAAGGGCTGATGCCAGTAGACCTTTGGAACTACAGAGATGAAAAACATTTTTTTTCTTCCTATTCTTACTGCATAACATTTTGCAGATGGAAGCAAATGGCAGAGCTTCTTGGGCAGAAGGGGCCTGTTTTCCCATCCCCCTCTGTATGGAGCACCATGCAGAGTTGGAGCTGTGCAGGTCTCCAGGCTGTCTTGCCCTGCTGAGTCAGGGGAAGGACCATGGGTGAGGATGAGAGCTGTCCTGGATGACATCCCCAGGGATATGTGTGCCAATATAGCCAGAGCAGCTTGCGATCTGATGCTCACTTCTTCCATCATCATCCTTGCTGACACTTCCATCGTGCCTGTGGGCTTATCCATATGCCAGGAGCATCAGGGGAGGAAGCTGCTATCCCCACCTCTGCCCTTATAACACTTACCACTGAGGATTTTTCCACAGGTACCTTTCTAGCCACGAAAAACAACATTAACAAGAAGAGGTGCCTCTTGCAATGTGCCAAAAGTAACCCAGGAGCCACATGCTTCCTGAAGTAAGGGCTGAAACTGTACTTTTTGTGCAGCCCGTCTTGGAAACACAACACAGTAGGGCAGCCTGCATTGTCCTGGCAAGGCTGAATGGGATGGAGACCACCTTAACTTCAACAAAACAAAGACTGTGTCTTTTGCCCAGCTCTGTGTCTCCAGATAGCCCAGGGGCTCTCCATCACTCTCTTGGTCTCTATATAGCTCTGGACTGGACAGTCTGGCCATGCCCTTCAGGAATGGAAACTTTGCCCAGAATCTTTTTGAAAGTTTAACAGTATGTAAGTTAACCCATCCATAGCTGTCATCTCTCTATTTTTATATTTATAAATAGAAGAAGTAACAGTAATACCCAAATATAGAAACAGACCCTGCAAGACTTCTGAATCAGGTGATCCATCTAGTTCGGAGTTGGATTCAAACTACTGATTTCTCCCCTCTTCACTGTAAGAACTCACTTTAATTCACCTTCTTGTGATGGTAAAAACACCCTAGTTATTGAAAACCATGATATTCTGGGGTTTAAGTTTGCAGGGAAAAAAAACCCCAACAAATTTCTATAGGAAACATGAGAATCAGATATAGAGTTTTATGTAGAAGGAAAACGACAAAATGTCTGTTTTGTTGATATCTCCCATTTCTGACTTTCAGAATTTGTTCCAATGGATTTCAAGCACAAAGAAGCTTTATATTTCCATATCTTTGCTTGTAAAGCACAGGATTCAAGCTTTCACTGAGTTACTTAAATGAATCATAATTTTAGAAGATTTAGGGCTTCTTTCAATTTTCATCAGGGGAGCTGTGACAGATACGATAGGGAGATGATACGGGATAAAGAAAATAGAACATTAGCAGCATCAACTGCCTCAGGTTATGTGAGAAATGCATTATTCCTGGAAGAGTTACCACCTGCAGCCCCATGGCTGCCATGCACAGTTCTAAAGCTGATTTGCAAATCTACGAGAAGACACCAGTATAAGACAGACGCTACCACCCTCACTTTAATTAGTTCACTACAGATCAAATCCAACAACAGAACACCACATGCTCCCATGGGCTACAAGCAAATATCTTAAAATATATGTCACCACTGTGCATGATAAAGCCTACTACTTCTAAAGTAAGATTTTACACCAAAAAAAGAGATAGTGTGGCCCTAGCAACAATACTCATGCCAAAATATGAAATGACAGGGAATTCATCATGACATATTAATCCATTACAATAACAAGATTTACATTAAGATTTGCATATCAGTCATGTCACTGAAATAATTGAAATAATTTCTCCCATCTTTGATGAATTGATTTTCAAATATGATGCATTGGCCATATCCTGGGCACACCTTTAGGCACCAAACTGCCTGCACTATTTTCTCACCTCTTCATGAGTAATGTGGTGGATGCTACATGGATGAGGTCCCACCTTTGTTTCACAGATGGATAGAAAACCTGAACTTCTGCAAAGAGAAGTTTGAAGAACACTTGCCAAACAGCTGCTGTAATTTCAAGAAGGATATGAAAAGCCAAATCAGCTCTTATCTGGCAGTTTGCAATACCCAAATCAAGTTCTGTTCCTCACCTGAGGTCTTACTGCATTGGAGCATCACAGAAGAGCAACCAGCTGTGAGTACCTCTTAACCTGAAGGTTTTGGAAGACAGGAGAAGCTCTGTCCAGCTTCACATAGAATCACAGAATGGTAGGTGTTGGAAGGGACCTCAGGAGGTCATCTAGTCCAAAGCCCTTGACAATGTAGGTTTGCCTAGATCAGGTTGCACAGGAACATGTCCAGGCAGGTTTTGAAAGTCTCCAGAGAAGGAGACTCCACAGTCTCTCTGGACAGCTGATTCCAGTGCTTCAATCCCTCTTATGAAGAAGTAAAAGTGACAGCTCCACAGTTTATACTGTGTTCACAGGCAGAAAAAAATGTTTCACCCTAAACTTCATGTAATCTTCTTTACTCCTTTATTTCTTTACATCTTTTCCAGTCACCTTTCCTAATCTACCTTCATAGTGAAAGCATATTAATAGAAAATCCTACCTTTCTGTCACTTATGAACTGAATAATTTGCAGTATATTTACTTTCAAGTAACAAAATCACAATGAAATACATTTATATCTCACATATACAGATAAAACATAAAAGCCTTGTTTTTGTCTGTCTGTTTAATTATGAAAAAACAAACAAAACAAAACCACAAAAGCTGATCATTAACTTCTTCTTATGGTACTCAGATGTTTAAGCATAATGTGAAGAACGAATTTTCTTTTTTTTTTTCTCAATCAATTAGTCCAAAAGCTAAACTTTTATTAGATATAGGTATAGATACAGATAGAGATATAGATGATATACACATAATTGTCCCTGCTAAAATCCTTCCAAATCTGAGGATATGTTGGTGTAGTAACGCCTGCTTTAGACTTGCATATATCCTGATATCATGTCAGTTTTGAAGCTTCATGAGAATGAAGGAACAAAAATTTCTCACAATTTCCCTGAGGGAAAGAGCTGCCCACCAGGAGAGCAGGAAGTTGGGCTTCAACTTGCACTAACATCCTTAGTGCCTGGGTAGTATCCACAGTTTGACAACATATCAGCCTTACTCTCTTTCTATTTATTTCTGAATAAAATCTCCTTTTCACTCAGCAGATGAAGGAAGATTGTTTCTCACGCTGTGTGAGTGAGCCTTGACAGATAGATATGTCAGTCCTGCTCTTAATTCTTATTCGCTTAACTTATAAAACTATATATATGTAAAACTTATTGTTAAAACATATTTAATGTTTGCATACATTTTGTATCTTACATTTTGCCTTTTTTTCCTTTTCCTAATCCTAAAAAGGAAAAAGCCTAAAACCAAAATATATATTCAGACATATAATGGTAGAAGAAAGCCTTGCATTTTGAGGGCTTTTTTTTTTTTTTTCTTTTTCAGTGACTTGTGAACTGAATGTTTCATCTGAAAGATATGTTTCTCTTTCATTCTGTTCTTCCTGCTTCCTAACTAACAAGAACTGCCAGCATTAATTCAAAAATTGGAGGGGAGTTGGAATGTTTCCTTCATGAGGATTTCACAGATTTGGGGAAATTTATTCTGAACAATATAAAATAGAAAGATGTTCTAAATGTCTTATGACATAAAATTACCATAATAATTCTCAAAATTTGTAAAATATTCAATGGTTGTTTCAACTTTAAAGCTTTTCAGCTAAGATCTTATAATAAAGTAAAATTAATTTCAAAAGGAAACTCAAAATGTTCAGATATAGTAAAATCAACACAACTCATTACCAAAAGCTTTGCATTTTATGTGTTTTCTGAGATGTATAATAAAATTAGTCTGCTCTTGTGAAGAAACATTCATTCCAGCAAGCAACTGTTTCCAACTCAAAGACACCTTGTGAGAAATTTGTAACTGAATTCACAAATTCATAGAATCATAGAATTCATTAGGTTGGGAAA
The DNA here is from genome assembly GCA_025331215.1 of Actenoides lindsayi. Lineage (NCBI taxonomy): Eukaryota > Metazoa > Chordata > Aves > Coraciiformes > Alcedinidae > Actenoides > Actenoides lindsayi. Next base: position 23,421 of record WTSP01027752.1, on the reverse strand, counting down.
GGTCTTGTTTAATATCTTTATCAGTGATCTAGATGAGGGGATTGAGTGCTTCCTCAGCAAGTTTGCAGATGACATCAAATTGGGCAGGAGTGTCAACCTGCCTGAGGGTGGGAAGGCTCTGAAGAGGGATCTGGACAGGTTGAATCAATGGGCCGAGGCCAATTGTATCAGGTTTAACAAGGCCAAGTGCCGGGTCCTGCACTTCAGTCACAACAACCCCAGCCAATGCTACAGGCTTGGGGAAGAGTGGCTGGAAAGCTGCTTGTCAGAAAAGGACCTGGGGGTGATGGTGGCCACCTGGTTGAACATGAGCCAGCAGTGTGCCCAGGTGGCCAAGAAAGCCAACAGCATCCTGACCTGCATCAGAAATAGTGTGACCAGCGAAGTAGAGAAGTGATCGTGTCCCTGTACTTGGCACTGCTGAGGTCACAGCTTGAGTACTGTGTTCAGTTCCAGGCCCCTCACCACAAGAAAGATATTGAGGTGCTGGAATGAGTTCAGAGAAGGGCAACCAAGCTGGTCAAGGGTCTGAAGAACAAGTCCTGTGAGAAGAGGCTGCAGGAATTGGGATTGTTTAGTTTGGAGAAGAGGAGGCTGAAGGGAGACCTTATTGCTCTCTACAACTACCTGAAACGTTGTGGTGAGGTGGGTACAGCCTCTCCTCTCAAGTAAATAATGAAAAGACTAGAGGAAATGAGCTGAAGTTGCACCAGGGGAGGTTTAGACTGGATATGAGGAAGAATTTCTTTACTGAAAAAGTAGTCAGGCACTGGAATGGGCTGCCCAGGCTGGCGGTGGAATCACCATCCCTGGAGGTATTCAAAAAATGTGTAGATGAGGACATGCTTTAGTGGAATGGTGTCATGGTTTAGGGTCAGGGCAGTCCACTAGACTTATAACAGATGTGCTCTGTTAACCCCCCTCCCTCCCCAAAGGGGAAGAAAAAAGGAATAAGGGAGACAGGCTTAGCCATTAGAAAAGGAAACTAGAACATCTTTAATTAAAATTAAAATTAAAATTAAAATAATAACAATAATAATAATTAATAATAATAATAGAATTTATACAAATATATAAAAAAACAATATTAAAATAAAAAAA
>WTSP01027752.1:0-13190 GCA_025331215.1 Actenoides lindsayi | reverse complement strand
AAAAAAAAGGGGAAAAAAAAAAAAAGAAAAAAAACAACCAAAAAACCCACCCCAAACACATAACGGGAATATATCTGTATTATTAGGACTGTTTGATACTCTTTCTCTAGAAGGATCATACTTGAGGACAGAAAGAGAATGACTGGTTTTTATTTTTGTCTTACTGTACAAAAAACTCAAGAAAGAGAGACATCAGTCTTTGATAATTTTTTTTACTGGTGTTGTGTTCAATCCAAGCATAAGGAACAAACAGGAATGTACAGTATATGTCTTGTGATTGGTTGTAAAATAATTCTGTAGTTCTTATGAATTTTCATGAAGTTCTACTGAACAGGCAGACAAGATAACTCTCAGAGCATCTTTGAAGAACTCTGTGTTCTTTAACTTTACAATGAATTTATTCAAAAACCAATATGCTTACCAAGATAGGAAATCCATTTACATATAGTTTTAAAAGAAATAAATCTCATAAAAACATGTGTCCATGTGACTAAGTGAAATTGTGAAATTTCATGAAATTCACAGGGTTTTGATGACATGATTGAATTTGGCACAATATTTTTCTTCAATAATAGTGGAACACTTCTAGAATTTAGCACTTAAAACCAGAAGATATTGGTAGAGTTGTGAATTTCCAAATGCTTTTAGAAAACTAGACCCAGAAATGTCTCAGAGGATGAAACCAATATAACTCGTAGATGTTAACATCTGATCTGCTTCCCCGAAGTTCCTTTTTATAGTCAGTGGAGAGAAAAGGCACTTCTGGAGTAGGATTCACTTTATTATAAAGCAAGTAGTGGAACAGGTCAGGTAAATTATATCCTGAATGAACCAATTTCTTTCTGGAAACTGTGAAGGGAGCCTTAGATGCCTAGCTCACATTAAGATGTCTATGACTTGTAGACTGTCTAGGTCAAGTGAGGTCAGAAGAATCTGTTGGATCATCCATTCCTGAAAATGCCATGCCCTAATATTTCATTCTGTTGCCTTCATATCATGCCTGGCTAAAGCACACCTGACTAGAAACATAGAAGCATCAAGATTTGAAGATCTCAGTGGATGGAGTCCTTCCAAGGGCTAATGCCCATCCTAAGGCTCAGACTTTAAAGATGTCTGATCAGCTGAAGTTTGGAGGACAATATAACTGGAGTCTAACTCATTTATCAGCACATGCAGGCAGATGCTATACACAAAAGAAAAAACTTGTGCTTTAAATGTCATCCAAAATGATAAGCAAAGCATCCTGAGGAAGACCTAATATTTCTGTTAAATTTCTGTACATATACATACATGAGTGCACATAAAACATAAGACTACCTTACTGCATCAGACAAGAGGTCTATCTAGACTGATATCAGGTCTCTCAATGTGGCCAAAGTGAATGCCTAGGGAAATGAATAAGACCAGGACAAGTATGTATTATGTTTCCCTCACATACTCTCCCTGCTTCCTATTCCTTAAAGTTCAAGGACTTCCCAAGCCAAATATTTTTCCTACAGTATTTTTAATCTCATTAGACCTGATGATATTACTGATGTCAGACTCATTTTTTTCACAGACTTCTCTTCATCTCCAGAAGTTTCAGTATCTATAACACCTTCTGCTGAGGTGCTCTGGAGACAACCTACAAGCTGGGCAAAATGTCAGTTGCTGTTTTGCTGGCAGTGAACCTAGCACCCATCTGTTTCATTTAATGACTTCTCATTCTTGTGTTGAGAACTAAATGGTAGGTCCTTATTCAGCCACCTGGTTCTGCTCATGAGTTTAGAGACCTTCATCCTGTCCTCTGCCAATCACCTACTTTTCAGATGGAAATAGAACCTTACTCAGTAGTTCTTTGTGTCCTTCTGTACCTCTGATCACCTTTGTTATCCCTGAACTTCTCCAAGCTTTACCCTACCAATGCACAGTCAGCTGTTGCTCTGTGGCAACCCTTTCCACTGTGGCAATTATATTCTGCAGTGAGCAGTCAGTACTGCATACTCTGGTCGTGACCAGGAAGAGGAGAGAGTGAGAGGAAGGGAGCAGCCTTTCAAAGCATCCTCCAAGGAAAAATACACCCACTGCCCTCTGTGCATGCACATGTTCCAAAGACCCAGTGTGCCCTGCTTAGCCCCAGCTACAGCACAGACCTGATCTTGGTTAGAAAAAGATGCCGTTTTTATGAGTGTCAATTTTACTATGGAATAAACTTGGAATTGTGCTCCCCTTCTATTTCTTCAGTGTAATTAATAGTCTCCTGGCTCCCACCACAGATGCTGTACTGACATCCACATTATTTAGATGGACAGAATCACTGTTCACATGCAACCTGTCTCGTTCTTTTGCCAGCAACTAAAATCTTGCTTCATTTCTGTTTAAATTCTGGTGAACACACCTCTGTAATTTCTGTTTCATTGGTGCTAAGGTCTGTCAGCCACTTGAATTTGGTCAGACCGTAACAGTAACTTTGGCTTTGGTGTCTTGCCAAAGATAACCACAAAGTCTGTCCTTCAAACTCGGTGAAGACTATAGACTCAAAAAAAATTGGTGACACCATCAAGGTGTTAACCCTGTCATCCTAACATTCCATTCCTGGAGAAATTATCTCACGCTGGATCTTTAGATCAATCTGCTACCCACTATCTTTGCAGTAGCATGAATTATAGGCCCAAATACTTCTTTAACTCTTTTGACACTGCCCAAGGAATCATTTAATGAATCCTTCATAGATCTGGCTGAATACTATAAGCAACTTTCCCTTGGCTGTTGCTTTGATTTCTCCTGCTTCATTGTTGTTCCCATCCTTTTCTGCAAGTAGGCTAATGTATTTGATGCCTTCTGGCACGAATGCTCAGCACTGCTGGGAATTCTAGCTGAACAGGAGCAGAAAGCAGATTCTGAATCCCTAATTACTTCCATGACAAGAAAGAGGACTCCTGGAGCTTTTCATAAATAGTTCTGGTCTCTCTGACCCAGTGAATATCATTAAATCACCGAGGCTAGCACCTCAGTCCTGAAGAGCTAACAACCTAATCCAAGATAAGGCTTGACAAGTCACTGCCGCAAACCACATGGGAGGAAGCATGCCAGGGCTGGCTGTGATAAATGCTGTAGGGTTTCAGAAAAAAGTTTGTAAAGCCACAAATTGCTCTAAGTTTTGCTTGCTTCCTTTCAGATGTAAATAAATGCAGTCATGTTCACCTGGCTATAAGCAACTGGTACTTTTTTCTTCAGCAGCCCAGTCAATTATGGATCATGAAGATGGTCATGAAGAAACACAGGGGGTGACTTCAGAGATTAACGTAGGGACAGACTTTCATTTAAAGAAAGCAGAAACAGCTTTGAAGAGATTGTTGCTCTGTTGGCAGAACAAACAGCAAAAAAAGTTACTTGAGCACAGCCCCATGTGGGACAGGAGTAGCACAAAAAGGCAGCAAACCTTTAAACAAACAAACTAATTAAGCATCAGGAACTTCTGCAGTCTTTTCCTCATTCTTGATGAGGTTTTCATTTTTCACCACACTGAAGCTATGCTTTTCCCCCTCCATCATTTATTGCTGTTGCTGCTGGAGTTGCTGTGAGAGCTGTCAGCTCCTTTCCAGCTTGGTGCCAGTCACAGCTCCCGAAGCTCACAGAAGCTGTGAATACTCAGTACATGCACCACTGTGGATGATCCCAGTGCCTGAGGGTCATCAGCCTAATCCAGAACAATGGCATTTGAACTTCCACCATGTTCAGAATTACTCCTTGTCCCCTTAGTGCAAATGCAGTCAATCCTGGAAGTGGCATCTCCTGAGACACGTTCCTACGGGGGATGCTGATCTCCAGAGTCGCTCAGCACAGATCTAGATTGCTAAGGCAGAGCTGAAATACACAGTTTATCCAGTCCATGGTGTTTTCATTTTGAATCTATACACTGGGAAAATACAAGGTTAAGTCAAGTATGACTGTAGTGGATCTCACAGGTGGATGCATTTTCTGTGTCGTCATTGCGTGGCTGGCACAACAGGGCCTTGGTTTTGACTGGGGCCTCTGAACATCATTGCAGAAGAGAGAAACAGTCAGATGGTGCTATTACAAAGCTGTACATCCCAGCAGAGAGGAACTGAAGCTTCTGTGTTTCTTTGTCATTAGTAAGTACAGAAGGCTGCCCCCCCATCTGAGCAAGACACGCTCTCAATGAAAAGTAGTGCTTGTGCCAAGTGAGGGCAGGATGTGGTTCAGAAAGGATGCTGGGGGCATCTGGAAACAGAGCTCATCATTAGCCATTTATACATTCTTCCACCAGGTAAAGCATTGCTTTTTTATTAATATTTATGAAGAGACTGGTCTACACAGAGGTATCTGACAGGTGAAACATGCCAAACAAACAACAGGTTACATAAAATTTACAAATGACACCTCACTTTTTTTGAAGGAAGAGTGTAGACAACAATGGAATAGGAGGCTGACATTTTGATGACAGAGCAGAACTCAGGAAAGACAACTCATCTGAAAACCTGAGAGATGTGAGAGACCTGGTGACACTGAAAATGTGAGAGACCTGGTGAAGCTGCCATAAGGCAAGTTTTATTGTCTGAGAAGGGTTCTCTGTTTACCATCAATCACTTTTCCACAAGCACCTCTGCATGTGCTAGTTTATTAGATCCCATGCTATAAAGCAGCCACTATCCCTGTCAGGGTTTAGCAGTACAACAGCAGCTTTCAATGTGTGACCTTTCAGAGTGTTAGCAAGGCTGGAAATGTGACAAAGAGTTAAAAAATATTTTCTTACTAAATCCATTATTTATATTTTCTCCCTCGCTTTCTAAAAATTTCCAGTAGAAAGTTAAGTTATGACTAACGCTTGTGGGATTTTTCTTTTTCAAATAAATCCTTTCTTTGGATACATCATTAGAGGATCTGTTACTGTCAGGTCTGGTGAAACTGTAATTACAGTGAGTGCGATAAATAAAAGCATAATGGCTCCACTGCATAAATAATGGTTCATTATCTCAGTTTTATTGGTGTTTAGTTTGCTCAGCCAATAACTCCTCCTGCATACTCAAAGAAGCTGTTCTGATCTGAACCAGTTCTGCTGGGTTAAGTGAAAGAAATGAAGGAAGAGCTTTTGTAGGGGAGAGGACATTTGGTCACAACAGTAGTGCCCTTGAATAGGTTTGTACCACTGCTTCCCAGATGAAGAGGTGTGGCAGCATCCCACCTTGCCATGGTGCTTACTATGGATGGTACCAGCATAGAAATCTACTGTCTTGACAGGGTGAACCCAGCCTGGGTAAACCCCTGAGGTTCCTGCTGGGGATAGTCTGTGCTGCTGATGCCTTGGGCTTGGTCATACCACTTTGTGTCATCAGTACTGGTGGGATAGTAGCTCCAGAAGAAATCTCAGTACTTTGCCACCACTGTCTCCCCAGACCTCTCTGGGACCCCTTTCATGTTTCCATTTGACAAGTTTTTCCCTTGCAGTCTCTTGAACAATTGTTTCTGTTTCAGTATGCTTGAGTGAAATTATTAAGACATCACTGTTAGTTTGAAACCTGACAGCATCCTCATGGCACCTCATTTCCACCTGCCTGATGATGGTAGGGTGTTAGTTAATTCCCATCTTTGCACCTTGTACATGTTAATATGGACCAAACCAATAAGTAGCAATAAAACCAATAGCAAAGCCAACAATCTGCATGGAAGAGCAAGAGTGGTTTTCTCATTGTCCCTATTTCCTTCCCCTTTTCTCCAGAGCAGGTATGACTTAGTCCTTTAAGGCAGGCAGGAACTGCGTTCTAAATTTTAGTCTGACTGCCCTCATGGCATGGCATTGCATCAGACTCTGAAAGGGCTGGAGATCACTCTGCCTTTTGTCACTTGACTAATAAAAAAAAATGAAGTAGAAAATCCCATCTCATTGGAAAGTTCCAGCATTTGAGCAAGAAAGAATCATGAAATGTTAATCCTCAATCAGAGATGCACTTGGATGAGCAGAACTGGTGATTATACAGGCTGCTTCTGACATTCCAGTCCATGCTGAGTGCTTCTTCCCCATTGCAAATACACCCACGGAAAGCCACAGGACTGCTTACACCAACAGGGAGACAAAACAGGGTTCCAGATGAGTACTCATTACTCATTCAGGCAAATGTCTGCCTCACAGGGATGTGTTGTTCAGCTCATCACAAATGCAAGGCACTGAGTGATAACAGATACACCTTCAGGCTAGACATATAATCAAATTAATGTGGCATAACGAGTTCTTGCATGTCACCTGAGCTCCAGTAACAGCCCATGCAAACAGCTCCATTCCCCTTGGCAAATGGAGTACTTTGTATTTGCCATGAGCCAAAAGTGCCCATGGACATTTTCTCTGGCTCAGACGAGCACAGCAACCCAGAGGCTGCAGTGCCTCTCTTGAGGCTGAGCCACCCGCTTACAGAAGAAAGTTTTAGCCTCGCTGCCAAAGGTGTGGCATCTCCAACAGGTCAGACGCTGGCCCTTGCAATACCAGAATCTCCTTTGGCAGCTGGCGCTTTCCTGAAGTTGGTGCCTCTCCTCTCTTCATGACCATGGCTGATCTGGATCTTTCCCAGCGTGCTCTGAAACCAAGTCATCAGCAGGATGACCCAGGCTGACCCAGAAAATTAGTTAATAATATGAAATTTTATACCATTATTATGACCTTCTAATGTCCTCTTCAGTTGATCATTTTAAATTATGTTCAATAGTGCTATAAAAGTAGCATTATTACAGAATCCTGCTCAAATTCTAGGCTTTCTCTAGCATATTTGACAGACTTGGATGGTCTAGTAATTCTAAGCCAAACCTGAGCACAACACAACCTGCCTTAGGCTTGGTTTCCTGCTCCAGGGATTTTCATGTGAAATTCTGCACTGGACTGTATGCACCATGCTTCTCAACTCAGATGACTGCATGGGCATTACAAGAAATGAATTATCAGCACAGAGCTGTTCACTGCCCCTTCCCATGGCAATAACCCCATCTCCAGTCATCCCAGGATCCTACCAAATACTTCTCTCTGGAGCTTGCCAGGTTGGCATATCTAGCAAACACTCCTGGGCTGAGCACAGTTGTTAGCACTATGGATCTCACTCACACAGCTGGCTCCCTGACTTTTAAGCATTGCCAGGGTGAGTGGTACAAAACCTTTTCTGGATCACTTTTGGGTCCTACCTGCTGGCTTACACCTTGGAGAAGCTGCATTGGAACCATCACACTTCACCACACTCACTCTTTCTTACCTCTCATGGCATCCAGTTTCTTTTATTTACAACCTGTCTAATTCTGGATTCACTTTGCAGAGCTGACTTTAGCTCAGTGGTACTTGTTTTCCCTCATGATTGATGTTTTGCACCGAGGAGATGCCAGTTCTTCCCCCGTGCAAAACAATTGGATTTAATATATTGCATTCATTTGCTTTCCAAGTGGTTAGATTTGCTGTAATTGCTTAAATCCCCTCTATACGACCCTCATTTGGGGTTTTAATGAAGAATTGCTGAAATGCTTTTCTGAACTCTGTGCACTTCCTTTCATGTGTGTTCCCATATTTACAGAGTCCCTGCATAAACAATCATCATCAGTGTGGGGAAGCTGAAACATGAAATTACCCCTATCTGTAACCTATCTGTAAGTCGAGCATTTAGCTTAGGTTGTGTTATCACACATCTTGGTGAGTTTTTCACTGAAGGCTGTAAATTATGATGCAGAGAAAACATAATCCCAGGCTTTCTTTTATGATCCATCTTGAAGCTAGAAAGTCCCTTTTTAACAGTCTGGGCTGTGCCTGGCAAGTCACGAGCACACTGCAAATAATATATAAACAAATAATAATAAACATTAGGCTACAATAGCTTCTGTATTCTTGGGAGTGAAGGAAAGCTTGGGCAATTGCTGTGTTTCACAGTATTATTCATCTACAGCATTGTTTCGAAAGGAACTGTAGTTCTTGCCTTCAATATACATATCTGATGTATATTTTATCTAGATGGCAGCTTGAATGCCAATTTCTTAGCTTTTTTTTTTTTTTTAATGGAAATGCATGTAAGGAAAGAATGGAACTTCTGTTATCATTAAAGATTTTTAGAATCGGTGCTTATTTAACTGCAATTATATAGTTCCATTATCATTTTTTGAATAGGGCATTACCAGTAATTGGTTTAAACTTTATAGCCATATCTGTATCACATCCATTATCTCAGCAGTTCTGAAGAGTGCTGGCAGTGTGCAAAGACAAACAGAGCTAATTGAACACATACAGCCTCATGAGCCAGGTTTGTAAGAATTTACCTAGTGGAAAACCTGGGTTGACTTGGTCAATTAATCTTGAACTGAGCCACCTTTCTGGGACCTAAATGCCCCAGCACAGCAGCACAAGAAGCTCATTTTATGGTAGTTTGCATAGCTGAGCACTTGCTCAAAACTAAATGAAAAAATGAACAAGACCTCGGGCTTTCTATATAATGAGTTAATATTTCTTTCTGTAAAATGATTCAATGGCTGATTACAATTTTTCTCAAATGTATTTAAGTTCAAGTTGCTGTCTTATTGAGGGGAAAGTAGGAAGGGATTGAGATAAGCTCGAGGACTAGTAATCAACCCATAAAGTCAAATGCAGGGTGGAAGTGACCAAGACAGAAAAACAAATTGTACCTCCTTGTTTTCAGAAAAAAAGCATTAAATGATATCTAGATTTTGAGGAAGTTGTAGGCAGCAATGAGGTCATCCCTCTATCGCCCCTAAGCTGAACAAGACAAGTATACTCAGCCAGTCCTCATAAGTCATGCCCTCTAGACCTTTCACCACCCTTTTTGTCCTCCCTTGGACAATATCTAATATTTTATATTCTTTTTACATTGTGGATCCCAAAACTTCACACAGTGCTTGAGGTTAGGCTGCACCAATGCTGACTAGAGCAGGATGTCACTTCTTTCTACCAGTTAGCTATACTGGACTTAATGTTTCCCAGGATAGTCAACGAAGAGGAAGAAATTTATACCCTTTGAAGAGAGATGTTGCCAGGTGCCACTGAAAACAGGTAAAAGGAACCCACACCCATCATGACTTGCTATTTCTTGGTAGTATTACTAGGTATTAGAAGAGATAAACACACAAAAAAAGGAAGATTTCACCTATGACAATGATGTAGGAGCTGAAGAAACAAGACCTACATGACTCCCCATCACCACCCTCCTCTGCTATTTCCACACGGTATCTCCAGCCTTCCTCACCATCGCTGCAGCTTTGCTGCAGCATTGTTATACTAGGAGACAGTGGAGAAGTGAAGAAGATAAAGGGCTGTTGAGAGGTAGGGCTGCCGTGGTCACCAGATGCCTAGCCAACATCTCTTGGTGGAGATATGTTCAGTGATATTGCAAGGAGAAACTACTTGGATTCAACAATCATGAGAAAACTAGATTCTGTCCTTTCTGTGTCCCTCCAGGATGAACCGGCACTTCACAACTTCATTTGTAGAAAGGCAGCTCCAGGTTCTAAAAATTGTGCTTTATTAAATAATTGCCAAGTCATTTATAAAAAGGGAAGAGATTTAAAAAGAACATTAAGAATGTCTCTTCTCCTGCTGAAGTCCCCCGAAAATTACCCTGAGTTACAACTCATTACTCTAGAGTACTCTTAGCATGATACATTTCTCTCTGAAATATGCATTGCCTTTATTTTTAACTATAATGATATGCAAAGCCAGATATTTTTAGTATAAAGACTCTACACTACTTATTAGTAGAACTGCACTGATATCAGAGCCTTTTTCCTTACTCATTTCTCTTTGATTCCAGGAAAACACAATCCTTCCTTGAGAAAATGGTTTTATTCATGGTATTTGTTCCTCTGACTGATGAGGCTGATTGTGGTTTTTTTATGGGTGTGGAGAGCACACCCAGAATCAGGCATTTGTGAAAGTCTGGTTTAGAGATATTCCTCACCTCAAATAAACTTCCTGAAGGAATGTGTCTCTGCAAACCCCTGGCACCGGGGGCAGTTTCACCTGAAGGGCCAGGAAGCCAGCAGCCACAGCCCCTTCTTACACCAGTGGCAGCTGGAGGGATACTAATTACATGTCATTAAATTGTTTGACCTGATGTTTCTTCTCCTCATGCTCTTTGCTTCAAAGAGTAGTTTTGAAAGATTAAGGAATGGGGGTAGAGAGAGAGAAGATAAAAGACTAAAATCACAGGTTTTTGTCATGAAACATATACAGCAGGCTTAGAAAGGGATCCAGCTCAGACCACCCATCACAACAGTAGTTGTGAGCCGATTCAGTGTGTGCTGGTGCAAAAGGTAAAATTGGTGTCTTGAAAACAGTATACATTTCCAATGCTTTGAAGAAAACTTTATGTAAATTCGGAGGTTTAGTAACGTTTTGCACATAATCAGACCTGTCTAATCCTGGCAAACATTTACCCTCTGGCAAACAGGCATTTCCAAGGAATATATCTGACAGTCAGCTGCGCTTCAGAAACCAGCAGCAGAAACATCTAATAACAGTTGCACCAAGAGCTTCCTTCCAGCAATAGCGACATTTGAGCAATTTTTGTTCCTCAGGCAATTTTAGCTTCCAAGCATAAGGTGTTTTTTCCCCTTCTAATATGAACAGTAATAATTTGTACTCCTGTAGTTTTGTGAAGTCCAAGCCATGTTCATGTCCCACTGTGCAGGGTCTTGTAAAACCCCAGGAGAAGGCAGCGTGGAGGTTGTTATGAATGCTGTGAACTTCTTTTTTCCCAGCGGGGGTCAGCTCTGTAGCTTCACAGTCATGGCCCATGAAATTAATCTGGCCTTTCTACCACTGATAGGCCTGGGATCTGCAGTGTTTCTTCAATGTGCACTTGTGACAAGTCCTGTGCGTGTACTGAATTGTGATTTCTCCTTTGGAGGCTGTCCTATATGCCTCCCTGCCATTGCAAGGAGTGGAACAGTAGTGATGGCAGCTGTACTGAAACACACAAAGGAAGGAGCCATGTCCCCTTTCTCTGCTGGAAGCAGAGGACTGTATCCATTTTATTCATGGGGACAGTTGAAACTGTCTGCAATGTCTTTTAACCACTGGCTCATGTGAGTAGAGCAAGGTGTTTAAAGGCAGGTAGGTAGGTAGGTAGGTAAGTAGGTAGGAAGGTAGGTGGGTAGGTAGGTAGGTAGGAAGGTTGGTAGGTAGTGTCTCTGTGTTACAAGCGGTTAAAAATTGCACAGCTAAGCACTTTCAAAGGGGGCTTTTGTGAAAACTGGATGCCTTCAAAAATGACCTCCAGATGCCTATAAACATCTTCAGACATCGATATTCCTTAATTGATTTGCATCCATCACCATGAGGGACATCAGTTGAGGACATTTCCAGGCGTATGTGATCTAGAGATAGCCTAGCCAGTATAGCCTAGGTAGGATACTGACAGGAGAGAGACAGTATTTAGAAAATGGCCTGTTATCCTCCCTTATGTCTTTGTCCTGCATCTTTTAGTGATCTGAGGGGTGGGGGGTGTCCTTCCCTGAATAACCAGTGTGAAATTACTTTTTCTACGAGGCATTTTCTTGGCAGTTTCAAAAAATTATATCACTTTAATGACCTGCAATTCCTGTCTCCGTTGTCACAAGGATCTTATATTTATCATCCAGTATGTTCCCCGTGCTGAGGATTGGAAAGCCCTGCAGCATAAATAAGAACAACCTGAGAAGATGGAGGTATTTTACATAGCTGGAAGTATCGGGGCCATATCTCAGCTGGAAATGTTATATTTGCTAATCCCAGTGCGTGCAGCTGCTGCAGTACACCAGGGAGAATCAGAGGAAAGCAAACACTCAGTGAGCCATCTGAAGTTCAGTTCAGTTCAGCCATTGTCCAGACTTTTCTGCTCACAGGGCTCCCAGTGGCAGTGGAGGGATTTATTGCCCCACCTGTCAGGAGTGGACCTGGCCACGGAGGCAGCACAAGTTATGTGAGGTCAGTCACCTCCTAGAAGGAGAAGGCTCTATAGGCCAGCAGCCACTGGTACTTTATAGGGTGAAAGCTTTTTTGAAGTCTGTCTTCCTTCCTTTGGAAATGAGAGTTGGATGACAAAGCCTGCAGAAAACAGTGTGTAAATGGCCTGGGAAAAAAACAAATAACAAACCAACCAACCAACGAACCAACCAAAAAGCCACAAACAAACAAAACAAAACAAACAAAAAACCCACACACACAAAAAAACCAAAAACAGAATTCCAAACCTACCTTTTATTTTTCCATTTGACTGTTTTTATGACATTTTCCCAGATGCCTGGTGAGACATCAGTAGATACAAGTGCTTCTCTCTGCCATTGTGTTTTGCGGGTTAAGTCTAGAAAATCTTTAAAATCCCAGTCACTTGAACACCCTTGAGGTCAGAGACAGCTAGTGAAGAAGGATGCTCCCCTGAATCTAACAGCAGCACTCCCAGTCCACCAGCTGGTGTTTACAACCCCACTGGCTTCACCCTTTTCTGGAGACTCCTGAAGAGTGCTGTTGGTCTCTAAACTGTTGGTCTAAAAGATACTGAGTCTGGTGCTTCAGTCCATTTAGCTTGCCAGACTTCACTAGAAAGGCAAAGCTCTTGGAAATGAGGAACAGCATCGCACTGGGAGCTGCAGAAACATGCCTCCTTCCTCTCACTCCAGAGTCTGCTGGGCTGGAAGAAGTGGAGGCTTAGCGTTTTCCTGCAAGTCTCAGTACAGCATCAGGCTGCAGGCCATCCTGTGACCACCATGGTGCTCACTGCAAGATTTGGAGTGAAAGTTTTAGGAAGGACAACATCAGTTTCAAAATCCCTTCAGATGCAGAAAACTGTCATTTCTGTTCACCAAGTACTTTCTTATCACAAGGAACTAGATAGACTAGATGATCTTTCGAGGTCCCTTCCCTTCCATCACATTCTGTGATTCTGTGAAGCTGTCCAGCTACAAGTGTATTCAGTGTTCATCTCTATCACAGACCTCAGTGTAAATCACAACACTGTGACCCTTAAAGTTTTGAGTCTAGAAAGCAGCAAATGTTTGACAATGAATAACAAGTGCTTCTATCTGTGAAGAAAGATCTGACCCAAATGTTTAAACAAACTGTTTATTAAATATTTAAATGGAAATGTTACTTATCCACGTTTGAAAAAGAAGAAGAAAAAGAAAAAGAAAAAGAAAAAGAAAAAGAAAAAGAAAAAGAAAAAGAAAAAGAAAAAGAAAAA
>WTSP01027751.1:0-15765 GCA_025331215.1 Actenoides lindsayi | reverse complement strand
GTCTCCAGAGAAGGAGACTCCACAGCCTCTCTGGGCAGCCTGGGCCAGGCTCTGTCACTCTCACAGGGAAGAAGTTTCTCCTCATGTTGAGGTGAAACTTCCTGTGTTTCCCCTTGCTACCATCACCTCTCATCCTATCCCAGGGCACCACTGACAAGAGCCTGGCCCCTTTTCCTTGATCCCCACCCTTCAGATAGTTGTAAACATCAATAAGATCCCCTCTCAGGCTTCTCTTCTCCAGAGCAAACAGCCCCAGGGCTCTCAGCCTTTCCTCATAAGAGATGTGTTCCAAGCCATCATCATCTTTGTAGCTCTCTGAAGCTCCTCCTCACCACGAGGCTCCTGACCGGGTGGCGTGGAGCAGGAGCGGTGCAGCTGGCTGCTGCTGTGCTCTCACCATTCACCAGTTACACCTCTGCCCTCTTCAAGCTTCCTTCTCCCACGAGCTCTCAAACACCCTCTTAAGAGTCAGCTTTTACTTGTCCAATACAAGATGAGATTTTGCTGTTCTCAGCAGCCTTCTCCTCGAGAGGAATTCCACCTTATGGAGCATCTGGAGAATGTAAATCCGTGTCTCCATTTGTCTCCACCACAAGAACAGGAGTCACCAAGTAAGAGTGGGAAGAACGTTTGAAAATTGGTCGTGGACATACTTTGGCACAAAGTGTTTGGCCTTTGTACATCATCCTCACGTGGCAGAACTCAGGTAAATGCATTCCAGGAAAAACTATTGCTTTACTAAAAAAAAAAAATCAGGCTGTCCACGGTGACACTTCCAGAAGGAATATAAAACATGACAAACTTCTTCCACGTCACACGCCAAACTCTTAGAGCCTAAGGACAAGAAGGAAGGTAATTGCAGGATTTCCGTGGGTAATCTACTGAAAAATTATCCCTGACAGTTTGAACACCTCCAGGTGAATATCCGGTACGAAAGTGGTGTTGCCTGTGCTCATGACATCGGTCAGGTTATTGGCTGAGACTGCTGAAAGGCATGACAAGATTCAGGGCAGAACTTTAAAAATTATTTAAGCTGCAGTAAATCTTCCTTGGAGTGACAGATTTAAGGGACTCAGTCTCTTCAGACAGGGAGAGGAAGCGATTCGACGACAAACTCCCGTGAGGAGGTGAGACCAGAATTTGAAAGGTGGAACTGGGGAAGTTCACATTAAAAAATGTCAGGTTTCGATATTCAGCCTTAAGAACCAGCTGCTTGCAGGAGTGATGGGAAACTTTGCTCCTGTCAGATCTTTCCACTAAGAACAGACAGCTTTCTGAAATCTCAGGCCTTAGCCTGAGCAGATTTAGGCTTGCCAGGAGCCTCCAGCTGTGGTGGCTCGGATGAGATGCCCACATTTCCCTTTCTGACCTTCAGACCTGGATCTGAACGCTGCTGCCTGATGTGTTTTCCAGGGTGAGCTGCTCAGTTTAGCCAAACAGTGTGACCTGCCCGTGAGGAAGGTGGAGAGGTGGTTCCGGCGCCGGCGGAACGCAGCCCGACCCAGCCTGTCGAAGAAGTTTTGCGAGGCCTGGTGAGCGGGAGCACAAACCGTGATGGGCAGCAGGGACCTTTCAGTGCAGCTGAGCTCCAGTGCCTGCCTTCCCCCCGGGCAGAGAGCATCCTGGGCCTCCCCTGTCCCACCTCATTCTAACTGCAACTCTCTGTGCTTCTCTGTTGCTGAAACACTCCTTGCTTTTCTCCTTTATTTCCACTCCCGAGTTTTCCTCCTGTCTCACCTTTATTCCTTATAGGGCCTCAGTGTCTGACTTTGTAAGACTGGCATTCTGCTTTGAAACACAATTGTACCTGAAAATCT
Organism: Actenoides lindsayi; assembly: GCA_025331215.1. Classification (NCBI taxonomy): domain Eukaryota; kingdom Metazoa; phylum Chordata; class Aves; order Coraciiformes; family Alcedinidae; genus Actenoides; species Actenoides lindsayi. Next base: position 13,948 of record WTSP01027751.1, on the reverse strand, counting down.
CCCCGCTGTTTTGCATCTTACTGCTTCTTGCTGGTTTGCTGCTGTTTCTGTGCCTCCAAGGCTCCTTTCCAAGTACCTCCAAGTCAGCCTTTCTTCTGCCTTTCCCATGATATCTCTTTGCCTCACAATTCACAAATTTCCAATTCTTTCTGCTGCATCTTTTCTGCACGTTGTTGCTGCTGAAAGTCACGGGCAGTCTGCTGGATTGTATTCTGCTCTCAGTTGACTTCAGCATCCTGAAAGTCAAAACCCAGCACCCTTTTACAGTGGCAGAAAAAGGGGCCTATGCAAAAGCTTCTGTTTCCCGAAGAGCGAAACTCTTCTTGAAAACAGCTGGGTGGAAACCCTCCTTGTTATGTGGAGGCACAAAATAAATCTCCTGTCAGCCAGTTCTGTCAACGTTGCTTCTGGCTGAGCTTTCACAGAAAAGGAGGATTCTCCTGCCTGGTTTATGAGTGGCTGCTCTGCTGCTTGTGTAAGGAAGGAGGTTCTCCCAGGAAAGCCACAGAGATCAAAGAAATCATTTAATACCTGCAGTGCTATTCAGCTGGCTAAAAGTGTGTGTCCATAGGGTAGATACCAACTTGGAGCTAATGACCTTGTGCTCCATTCAGCCCCCAGCCTCTAACTCAAAATCCCTGCCTCAAAACCCTCATTGAAAAAGAATAAGAAGGGTGTGTATTACTTAAGAGTATTGCAGATATTGCAGCATCCTGGGGTGAAGTTCCTCTCATTCCTTACTCGGTGTGTGTGTATTCAGTGTAACCTGCCTCTGTCTGCTGAACGTAGCAAACGGTTCCTGTGTACTTCTGTGTGGGTTTAGGGTGAGTAAATCATTACCAGCTCCTGATTGAGACCAGACATGACAGTGATTAATTACTGAAAAGCACTAATCTCCAAAAACCCGGGAGAGAGATTGGCGTTGTTTGGCCCATGCATCTGCTAGAGCTGGGAAGGTTTGGGATGATTATCTGGGTTATCGTCACGGGATTCTCCTATTTGCTGCCCAGTCTAAAGCCAAAGAATTGATCTTTGTGAGGTCTGTTGAATGTGCCACGCCAAGAGCCACTCCTGTGGCAATCTGGGCAAACTTGGAACATATTCCTCTAAGCCTTTGCCTTAAGAGTCTCATTCTTTGAATGAGGGTGATTGACAGAGGGAAATGCAGCTTGGCGGTTGGGGGATGGGATTCTGACGCGCTCTGTTTTGTTTGTTTGTAGCTGGAGGTTTACCTTTTACATCACTTCTTTCTTCACCGGGCTTGCTGTCCTGTACGACGTGAGTACACAAGCAGTGCCACCTGCTGTTCTACCCACCCAGAGCCTGCCAGAATGGCAGACTTTGTTGTCACACAGCTCCTGTCAGACCTTCTTAGAGGTTTTCCTGCCAGGTCGGTGTGTGGCCTCTGCGTAGCACACGCGGGAGGCCACAAATGTATTGGATAGTGCTTTGTTTTTAAAACTCCAGCCCAAACCCAAGATGTTTCCTCTTCCCCTGGCGAAGCAGGAGGCAGCTGGGGTTGTGTGAAAATACACCTCCTGTGGGGTAGGAGGTGGAACACTCAGTGGAAGCTGCAGGGCCTGTTTGTGTGTTGTATCCAACACCTGCTTAAGGTAGAAAAACTCCGGCCTCCTTTGGAGCATGGCCTGCAATTTAATAATTTTACTTGTTAATTTTCTTTTCCTTACCCAAGGGGTGATTGGTTCGGGCTCATTTGGCCTTTTCTCAGATTTGATAAATAATGAGTTCTCTGGACACAAGTGGAACAAGTGGAAGAGGCTGCAGAGGTAACAGGAATGTGTGCTCTGATCGCTGGGCTGCATTCACTCAGCTGGGACCTGGGGCACCAGCCATCCTCTGCCTGTGTTTAGAGGTTCCCCTGGCTCTTTTACTGACTCCAGGTCCCTAGGTGGCCTTTGCAAAAGGCTTCCACACTGACATCTTCTGAGGGATTACTGGAAACCCACAGCTCCCAAGGCAGGAGGCACAAACTTACACTTGTAACTTCTCACTGTCGTCACAAGGGAAGAACTTTAGAACTTACACTGACTTTCAAGTCAGAATTGAAGGTACTCTAGGTGTATAAGGATTCCAGGATGAGTTCACAGAGGAGTGAAGGTATCTAAATCCCATCTACAGTGCTTTGTGGATCTGCACATCAAAATAGAAGGCTATTCTTTGAGGCCAGCTATGAAAGTTTGGTGTGGATGACCTGATTAGCATAGGACAAAACCCTGCCACAACAGACGTAGAACAAAATCCTGTTCTTCTGCATGTTATCTGACCATTCTAGGAATGTGGACCATGTTCACTTTTCATGGAAGTCTTTTCTTTATTCTTTACACATCTTCCAGTTTTCACAAAAAAAGAGGCTGTCCTGCTCGAGATCCCATAGCAAATAGCATGTTACTCTGTTATCTGAAATTGTACCAGGATGATCAAATGATTAAAAAGAAGGACAAAGAATTAATATGACAAGGCGTATTTCAATGGGATACTTTCTGACTTCCCTGTGTTTCCTTTGTAATCTGAGTAGGATTTTAACATATGTTTAGTTTTGTGACATGCCCTTCTTTCTTTAGAAAGAAACCAAATGTTTAAATTCTGTATTAGTAGCTTCAGACTGGTGGCAGAAACCTCTGCCTGGTGAGTCAGTGAAATAGCAGGTAGCAATGGAAAGTTACCTCACAGCAGGCCACCAGAGAACAGCTTTATTTGCTGAAAGTAGAGGAGTGATCAAATTCAAGGATCTGGGGGTCCTTTCTCATTTAGGTTGCACAATATGCCAGGGTTGTTTCAGAGTTTTTGCCTTGTCCTCTCTGATTCTGTATCACGCAGCTCTGCTGGTCCTGTACCTGTATTGACTGTAAATCTCCTCCCAACCCCACTTCCAGCCACAGCAGGAACCTGTATCTGCTCCTAATCACCCTTATTTACTCCTAAACCCACTGCTTCCTGCTTCCCTTCTGGGTTGCTTAGTGGGAGAAGAAGAAATGTTGCCTTCTTGCTCTTAGCTCTGATACCTGGAGCCTTGTTAGAGCTGTTAGAGAAAATGACCCTTACAGATGAGGCTTAGAATATGTTTCATCACTCTGTGCTCTAGGACACGCTTGTGCTGATCAAACCTGGGGTCAGAGTGTGCTCCATGCAGGAAGAACTTGTGAGGACTTCAGGTGCCATGTTTCTATGAATGTTTTGAAGCTGCCAAGTTCTGTGGTAATTTTCTGAACACAGAAGGATCTTTTCAGAGGTTCATGACTTAACAGACTGCAGCACAATCCTCACTGACAGAGGAAAAAACATGTTCCTGTCACACAAGTTTTCAGCCTTCTTACCACATTTAAATGGCATTGTCCAACCCACAGAGATTCTTAATGAATTAGTTGTAAGAATATTTTCATATATTCAAAACAGAACCACCCTCCAAACTTGTAGAAGGCTGCAAAAAGCTAGTAGAAATCTTCCCTGAGCTGTTTTCTATGGAACTGGGCTAAACAGCATGCAGAATTTCAGCAGAGCAGCAACAAATTGACAATGTCACAAGCAATGCATTTTCTGGTAGTGGAAATCTCTTGGCAGCTGAATTCCAGACAGTGCAACCAGCTCTGCCTGTAATAAAACACAGCTAAGTCTGTAGGAGTAACCAACTGAAAGAGTTTGGCAGTTGATAAGAGCACAATTCCTCTGTCATTCACACGTTCATGTTGCATTTTCTTTCCAGAAGCCTTGGTTTTGGGACCACAGAGAGTGCTGGACAGGATATCCACAACAGGTGAGTCGTGCAAGAGGGAAAATTACTGTTCTCTCATGTATTGTCTTTTGATATCTTTTAAAAATCAGATTATGTTAGTGACAAAAGAGAGGGCACGAAATTAAGTTCAGACTCACAAGCCCTTAGAATTCCTTGTCAAGGGAGAACATCTTTCTATGTGGTGTCATCTAAAGGCGATAGAGGATGAGTTAAGAAAGCAGGAGGGGACTGCAGAAATAAAGGGAAGGGTAGAGTTCCAACCAGGTGAGCCAAGAAACTGAGAAGTGGGAATGCTCCAGGGTTGTGTGGTCAGTACAGGAGACTGAGATCAGAGAAGGATGTGTTGTTTGAGGAGAAGACACGAAGACTTCAGCAGAGAGTACGTAGAGCAGTGAACATGGTCTAGCCGTGTATTTCAGCTGTACTGAAGAGTCATGTCCACAGCACTCCCCAAGGAGTTTGTTTCCCAGTGTCACTGGCAGGATGGCCAGTAGCAGTACAGCACCATTCCCAGTAAAGTTCAGAGGATGCTCTTACAGTTCTACAATGTATATGCTGAGGTTTTTTCACACCAGCACTGCGAGGAGCTATCCAGTGGGTTGGAAAGGGTACACGAGCCCAGCCCACAATAACCTCAAGGAAAATTACCAGCTAGGCACAACATCTGCTCCTTCTTCATTAGCACAGGGAGCAAAGAGAGCAACCAAAAGCCAGGTGCCTTTTTGCTCAGCTGCCTCCCCTGCTGTTCCTAGTCTTAGAACTCGAGAGGTTGAACGCGTTAGAAAGGAGCTTCACATGCTGAGCACAGGAGCTGCTGCCTGCTCTGCCTTTCCCCTTCTGTCTTTGTGAATTCTCTAGAGAAAATGGCTATTGCCTGGCTATAGCAGGAGCCTTCTTATATCCCACTGCAGTGGATGCCAGAGCAGATGTAGTAGAGTTAAATTTTGTTAAAGAGAAAAATCTGATTCTGCCTTTGGAAGAGGGTCCTGTCTCCTATGAGAGCAGCTGGTGAGTGTTTCTAGCAGGGCAGAAATCTCCTGTGTTATCCTGCAGGGAGCTGCCATGCACAGGATTTTGCAGTGCTAGGATTTCCTGGGTAGGAAATAAACTCTTTCATTAATTGAAGAGGAAGCCGAAGGAAGCTTGATCCCAAGTGAAATCTGTGAAGGCCAAAACTCAACACTTTGGGTGAAGGAAGCCCAAATGAATTGGCATTCGAGAGCACCACGCTCCATGATTCTGGGGAAATATGAGTTGCAAAGCCCCTTTAGTCATAGTAATTTCTTGGTTTTATCAAATAGGTTGAGGCTTAAAGAGGCCATATAGTGCCCCAACAGTGGAAAATTGCTTGTTAAATAGCCTTTATCTTGCTGAGTGGGTCTAAGCTTTTCGTTTTCCAGCTGTAAAACCCCAGAAAAATGACCCAGCAGCACACAGATGACTCCTCACACTAGGACTGCACTTTTCCCCCCAATTAGTTTGATTAAACTGAAAGATCTCTGATGGAGTACAACGTGTCTGAAGCATCTCCTTGAATCCTGAAAAGGAAATGATTTATTTAGCTACCTCTTACCTCTTTCACCATGGTGACGTGGTTTACGTACTTCTGCAAGCTCTCTCCTGACAGCTCAGGAATCTGCACAATGCTGAAGAAATCCTAAATACATTCAGGATTCACCATCTCCCTGGTGGTTCCCAAAACGTTCCATGTGGTGCAGCAAAGTGACATTTCCCCTGCTGTTGGCTTTCACCTCAGCACCGATGACACCTAATAAGTAACTCCATTGCTCAACTGAAGTATTGACCCCTGAAGCTGCAAAAACCAGTTTTGTTGGCTTGATGGTCTGACACTTTTTAGCCTAGGAAGGAATCTTCACTTCCAGCCCTGCTCTGCTTTCTTTGATGGGTTTTTCACTGTCTCTCCCTCTCTCACAGCCTCTTCAGCCTTCCCTGTTCTGGTATTACATGCTGGAGCTCTCCTTCTACTGGTCACTGGTCTTCACTCTGCCCTTTGATGTGAAGAGGAAGGTGAGTGGCGGCCTCAGGGAAGAAGAGCACAAACAGGACCCAAGATGAACACTCAGGAGAGTGATCTCCAAGAGCACATGTATAGTGTTAGTCTGCAGTTTGTGGGACTATGTCCTTGCTCATTCCCAGGAATTTCCATCCCCAGTCACTGGAGAACACAAACCCTGACATAGAAAGCTGCAGGGTTCTTAAGCCAAACTTAAAACCCAAACTTAAAAATTGGTCTTGTAGGCCTCTCCTGGGCTGCACTGATCTTAGAGACAGGAAGAGAGATGATTCTCTGCCAGATAAGCTGCCTGGGTTCCTAGGGGCCAGTGCCCCAGCAGCAGGGTGCTGTGTGACTGCATGGTGACACGTGCACCGGGGCTGTGAATGGGCTCTCCTCAGGAAAGAGGAGTTGTGAGTGTCCACCAGCAAGCCTGGAGGTGTGAGATAATGGTGCAAAGAGGTTGGCACACACAGGGGCACGGAGCAGAGATGGGTATGGGTACTGCTTTGGGGCAGAAAGGAAGCTCTCTTTGTGTTGAATGGGTCTGTACTGAATCATTGGCTCTTATTTTTCTGTCTTCTGATTTGCACCATCATTAATGGTGGAGGGAGACAGTCTTCTTTGTGTTGAGATCCTCAGTTTACACCATAAACTTCATTCCTGGGTTCTTTGGTTGCCTACATTTCTAGATTGTGTTTGGTCAAAGAGTTAGATGGGCAAGAACTTACAGTGGGAGCTTCTTAGTCAGTGGGTGGAGAGAGTTCACTGCTCTGCACGCTGCGTGCTCTGACCAGGGCAGGAGGTGCACTGTGTGGTTGATCCTCTGCTGTCCCCTTTCTCATCAGGATTTCAAGGAGCAGATTGTCCATCATGCTGCAACCATCTTCCTGATCAGTTTCTCATACTGTGCCAACTACATCCGCATCGGGACGCTGGTGCTGGTGATTCACGATGCTTCCGATTGCTTCCTAGAGGTCAGCTCCACAACAGTGCTCTTCAACCAAAGGGTGTCTTTTGATCTAGCACAGGGTGGGCCAAGTGTTCTGGTGTCCCACAGCTAAGTCAGCACTGCTCTGACCCAGCCTAGGGTGCCCTGCAGAGCCAGGGAGAAGCACCAGTACCTGTGTGCACGTTGTATTGGATCTGGCTCCTGAGCCTCCTGGAGCACGTGCAGATGCTCTGTCTGGGCCTGCTCTTTGATTGCTCTTTCTCCTTCCAGCCAACTAAGATATTCAATTACATGAAGTGGAAAAAAACTTGTGACAGCCTCTTTATGATCTTCTCAGCTGTTTTCCTCATCAGCCGCCTGGTCATCTACCCCTACACGTGAGTCCGTTGCAGTCAAGGGCAATGGGAAAGCTGCCTTCTGAGAAGCAGGATAATTCAGCTGGGTGCTGAATCTTCTGCTGCAGCTTTTGCTTTGCAAGCCTTGAGTTTATGTCCCTGCCCGTTGCGTAGGCTGCGGTGCCACGTGGCTCCTCCACCTGCCTTGGGGTAAACTGGGGTGCTCTGCCTTGGAGCTCATAGTGTAATCTTAAAGTTCTGAAGTATACTGCAGAGGAGGAGTCCTCAGCCTGTGGCTCTAATGCTGCTTGTTTCTGGTGGGCCACTGAGAGGTGGCTCAGATGTGTTATAGATAAGAATGAACTGGCCTGACACTTCCTCTGTGATTAGAGCTTTCTGGGACTTACTTACAGCCCTAATATCCTTTCCCTCCACTGCAATTCCGTCTCTTGCAGGGTGCTCTACAACACCTACTACTACTCCATGGAGATATTCCAACCCTTCTTTGGATACTACTTTGTGAACACTCTCCTGATAATTCTGCAGCTGCTCCATGTCTTCTGGTCCTGCCTTATTATTCACATGGTCTACAAGTTCATCCTCCAGGGCACGGTATGGATCTGTTTGTAGTCCCCTGTACATCGTATGGGGAGGGAGGGTCCACTGAGACCTCTTGGGAGCACAGGGGTTCATCTTGGATGGGTTCCTTCTTGCCCTAGGGAGATTAGACACGTACATTCCTAACAGTGAAGGGAAAGGAAAACTCAATATTAGAGAAAGTTGACACCAAAAAAAGTAAAAATTTTATGAGTCACTACAGTTTTAGGTCCATTTCTGATGCTTCTGCTCAAGAAAAATGTGGGTTGGACTCCAGGGGAGATTTCCATGAACAAAGCCAGTGACATCTGCATAGGATCCCAGTGCTTGGACCAGTATGATTTGCATTTGTAAATCATTTGTAAAACTTAATTACATTGCATTTTACAAATCATTTGTAGAAAAACTAAGAAGTCAAGGCTGGGAAGTTTGTTAGGATTGGTGAGGCAAGTGCAAAAGTGCTTCCTTTTTAATTTTTAATTACAGTGTTACCGAGATTACAGAATGGCTGAGGTTGGAGGGTACCTCTGGAAGTCTTGTCCATACTCCCTCGTTCAAACAAGGTCTCCTAGAGTAGTAGGTTGCCCAGGACCATGTCCAGGCAGCTTCTGAATATCTCCATGAATGGAGACCCCACAACAACCTCTGTGGGCAGCCTGTGCCAGCACTTGGGCACTCTCCCAGTAAAAAAAGTGTTTCCTGATGTTTAGAGGGAGCCTCCTGTGTTTTAGTTTGTGCCCATTGCCTCTTGTCCTGTCACTGGGCACCACTGAGAAGAGCCTGGCTCCATCTTCTTTACATCCTTCCTTCAGGTATTTATATACATTGACAAGATCCTCCTGAGCCTTCCCTGCTCCAGGCTGAGCAGTCCCAGCTCTCTCAGCCTTTCCTCCTATGTGAGGTGCTCCAGTCCCTTCATCACCTTCTCAGTCCTTCACTGAACTCTCTCCACTGTGTCCATGTCTCTCTGGTACTGAGGAGCCCAGAACTGGACCCAGCACTCCGGGTGTGGACTGCCCAGTGCTGAGCAGAGAGGAAGGATCCCCTCCCTTGACCTGCTGGCAGAACTCCCCCTAATACAGGCCAGGCAAGGCAAGGGCACATTGCTGGCTTCTGTTCAACACGGAGTCTGCCAGAACCTCCAGGTTTTTACTGGAAAAGCTGCTCAGCCCCCAGAATGTCCTGGTGCCTGGGGTCATTCCTCCCCTGGTAGAGGAATTCACACTTCCCTTTGCTGAGCTTCACAAAGTTCCTGTCACTCCTTCAGCCTGTCAAGGTCCCTCTGGATGGCAGCACAATCCTCTGGCATATCAGCCACTCCTCACAGTTTTGTGTCTTCAGCGAACTGGCTTCGGGGACACTCTGCCCTGTCATCCAGATGATTAACACACATTTTGGATGGGTTGTCTTGCAGGGCTGTAGATGTCTCCAGATACTTCTGTCTGACCCAGCTGTCCAGACTCCTTTTGTAGCAGTAAACAGGCGTGCCCAAAGCATGATCCATTCAAGCCTGCACCCAGCAGGCAGTGCTGATCATCTCTGTGAGCCACAGAGACACCCTGGATGAATGGCTGAGATGCAGCTGTACAAACCAGAGTGAAATGCATCCCCACTCTTTCTGACCAGAGCCTGTAGTAGTTTCTGTGAGACCAAACTGCTGCTCAGCATGAAATTCTTCCCAAAATCAAAGATGTGACCTAATGGCATTGGATTGGCCACGTGCCAAGGACACAGTCCAGGAGTAACGTCAGTGCCTTGAGGGAGTTGACCTCATAGCCCAGGATGAGCTGTTGTTATATTAGTATCCAGCTGGGGAATTCTTCCCTATGAGGGATGAGAACAAGCATTAAAGGCTCATCTTCATCCATGTTGTCCCCATTTTCTTTATCTACCTTCCCGTAGGGGAGCACAGAGCAAATTACTTGCAGATTAGGAAACAGAAACTTCTTGGGGCAGAAAATGAAGGTGCAACTGAAGATGCCCTCTTATTGTTTACCTAATTCTGGTGTGGGCTGAGTTACGAGTGCATTTATTACATTGTAAAATGATGAGGTAATGAACAGCCTTGTTAGAAAGAAATGAACCAGAAGGGAGAAAAATACTGAAGCACATCCACATTTTTTTCCTGTTTTATTTAAGAATCATCTACCACCTTTGGTGCAAAAACAGATTTGAGAGTTTTCCATATTGAGCAGTGAATAGCAAGGAAAAATCATCCTAAGTGGATCTGTGATATTTCAATATTTAGTCACCCAAAGCAGTATCAGCAAGGATACAGGACAGTCCCTTCTGAGAGCCATGAAATTCTTGCTCCAGTCAGACGTCCACATTCTTCTCATGGGCCTTTCTGATCTCCACAGTTTTCCTCTCTGGCTACAGGATTATCTGCACCACCCTCTCACATGATGTCCTCTAATCCCCAGTAATTAGAACTCAACCTAGATCCTGAAGCACCAGTTTCATTCCCTTGTACAGGCAGCCTGAGATACGCTGTTGCAATTTGCGCAGCTGTAGAGTTCCATAGAAAACATAGAATGGCAGGGGCTGGAAGGGACCTCTGGAGATCAGCGAGTCCAGCCCCCCTGCCAGAGCAGGGTCACCCAGGGCAGCCCACACAGGAACAGATCCAGCAGGGTCTGGAAAGTCTCCAGGGAAGGAGACTCCACAGCCTCTCTGGGCAGCCTGGGCCAGGCTCTGTCACCCTCACAGGAAAGAAGTTCCTCCTCAACCTGCACAGTAACTCCTCATGTTTATCATGATTGTAGCTAGGATTCCACTCAGACTGAAATCAAAGAGACAGGGAGAATCTGTTTCCAGAGGAGATGTCAAAGCTGAAAGGACACGGTACAACCGTGTGCCAAAGGCAAGTGATGAACGTGGAGCCGGGGGCTCAGCTGGTTCTGCTTCTTGTGCAGACTTCTGTGTTTGTGTTGCCTCTTACTTCCATGTTTCTGCAGATGGAAAAGGACATGAGAAGTGACACCGAAGAAAGTGACAAGGATGAAGAAAGAGAAAAGCTTCAGGAAATGGAGAAAAACGGGCTGGTGTGTTTCAGCAATGTCACCAATTATCTCCAGAGGAACGGGTCTGAGCCGCTGAGCAACAGAACCCATCTCACCAATGGCCACGTCAAGGAAAGATAGCTACTGTCCCCGTGCTCAAGGAAAGATAGCTACTGTCCCCGTGCTTCTGAGCAGGTCTTTAGTGAATCCCATCCACCACCTTTAGAAACGGTTTTGTTCATTGTGTAGATAAAACGGAGTGCAGCTGCAGTGTCTTAGCTGAATTCCTGCTTCCTGTAAACAAAGTGATTGTAGTTGCTGATATTTGAAGGAAGTTTGTGGTCTTTCTTCAACAAAAGCTTACTATAGGTTGTAGTCTTGAAGCAGATAGAAAGGGATCAAAGTGGTTTGACTTGTATTAGACTGTACCGTAGTTGTTAAATGTGTTGATCTTGAAAATTACTTTAAAAAAAACCCAAAAACAGATGGATAAAATCCAACAGTGTCAAATCTTAACCACCTAATGTTGTTTGAAAGGAATCTATTTAGCCTTGATCAACCTCTGGAGGCCCCGGCCCATTGCCACTAAAGATTATGGCTAATGGGTGAGCGTGAGACTCTAACTCTTAATATGGGGACATCTCTTCTGAGGAGACAGGCGCCCCGTTACACAAGCAGAAAATTGAGCATAGTAGAATGAAAGCTTTGGAAAGAGAGGAGGAAACATTTTCTTCTCTAAGGAGACGCTGCTGTGTGCCTTATGCCCAGCCTTGGAATGGTATCGGTCTCAGTCCCTCCTGCTGTCAGCATTATTGCCACAAGGGTGGAAGCTCCAAAGCCCAGGTTGGAGAAACTACCCACTCAAATCATCCTTGGGAGAGCTGGAAAAACCAGGCAGCTGTGTCTCAACTGTCAGGTAATCCTTTAAACCCATCTTGGAAGGAAATGGAGTCAGAAGAAGGGAGGTGACAAGAAATTTTATAATCTAGAAGACAACAGTGCTCATGTTTTCACCTGATGTGAGTGGCACAGTGGGAAATGTTTACAGAGTCAGCTTGTGGCAAGAAGGGAAGACATTCCCTTTGTCCTGAGAGGAAAAATGATGCAGAGAAGATCTGCTGAGCCTTATGGAATAATGCTTTGACGTGGCCTTCTAACTCGAGGGCCTTTGCCTGGCTGTGTCAAGAGCAGCAGGGTTAAAGCAGTGGTCCATGAAGTCATGATGCAGTTCTGATTCATTAGATGTCCTGTATCTTATATCCTCTGTAGTCTTCAGCTTTGGATTCTCTAATCACTTAGAAGAGCTAAATTAGGATGACATGATTTTCTGTTTTATAGATCAATTAAGCTATGAAACTAAAGTATTAACAGATTCACTGTAACGAGTGCAGGGACTGCCAAGGCCATGCAGACATTTCCCTGTATGTGCCCAGTAAGGGCCAGTGCTAACTGGGGGGGGACATGGACCAAGGAGATGCCTTTGAGGAGGTGGGGCACATGTTTGGAATGAAAATGCAGCATGAAAGGACACAGGGGTTTTCAGCAGTCCACTCGGTTCAGCTCAGATGTCACTGAGAGAGCTTTGATCTGAGCTTCTGTGTGCTCATCTTGGGTTCCGGTCGGGATACGTCGGATCATCTGAGAGGAGGAGAAAGAACTTCCACCACAAGTGATGCCAGGGCAGTAACATGCTCTGGGAGGACAGCCTCTTGTTCCTGCATCATCATTTAAATTCCTATTTGCTGAAGACAGTTTGTTTCTGAAACCTTGAGCTGATTTGAAGTTCCAAGTACGTGTTGTGTCCACTGTTGTGTTGCTTTACCCTGAGTCTACAACCTTGCCACTCCTCTGCGGGTGATGTGCTCAGGAGGGATGGGTGTGTATCATTTTGTACTACTGAATTTAAACATTCTTTATAAATTACTTTTGAAAAGTTTAATTGTCTGGGCTCTTTTCTACTTCTTTAACTAGCAGGAGGTCACTTGGGTAGCTGCACCTTCCAGGTGGCTGAGTGTTGAGGGGGTCACGTGCAGGAACCATGGCCAAGGTCAATCCACACGCAGAGGATGTTGCACACCCAGGAGGTGCAGCCACACTGGGCCATGCCAGTAGAGAACTGCAGCTGCCTCCATTGTCCCCTGCGAGGCAACCTCGTGTTTGGCCCTGGAACAAGGGGCACTTTGGGGCACACCTACACTAGACCTAGGGTGGGCTGGGTCCCTGGGTACTGCCAAGGCAGCAGCAAGCCCAAGATTGCAGCACTTGGGAGGTGCTTTGGACTTGCAAGGACAGGAGGAGAGAAATTAATGACTATTCTTTTTTCATGAAGTTTTTGAAGACTAGGAAAGATCCCTGTTGTAAAATCACACCACCTCTGCCCCGAGGAGAAGAGTGCTGCCCAGAGGCCACACGATTCAGTGGGGAGCCAGTGCAGACATACGTTGCTTTTTATGTTTTTTATGGTGAAATTTATACTTGGGGCTTTGCTGTCCCCCTGAAGATTGAGATAAGGTCATTAGGAGGCAAATCTGGTTCTTGTGAAAGGGTACATCAAGGATTCAGGAAAGCTGTTGGACTTAAGCTCTACTGAGCACAACTTTTAGCTGAGGAACTGAGTGTGACGGTGATGAATCACTGGGGCAGATCAACTGCCAGATTTCTTTTTGAGCCATCAGCTTGCTATGGCTTAAAGCAGCTCTCTGCGTGTAACCAGCTACCTCCTCACATTGCTCCACCGTCTCTCTTCACATCTGCTCCACTATCAGGGAAGGTTGTGAGTGCTGCGATCGTATTTATGAATGTACTGTGGCAACTCCCACCACCCCCTCCATTTAGGGGCACATTTTTTTTCCATTTCAAGATGTACACCCAAGGCAACCTTGGCTGGGATGGCTGCACTTTGACAGACGTTGTTCAGCTTTTCTCGTTTGCACGTGTGCAGCAGACACGGTGCCTGCAGGTAGGGATGTCCCTGAGAGACAGCAGCGAGGCATTGCTCAAAAAGCTGGTCATGTCTACACAAGGCTGATGGAAAGGACCTGTCACTTTGGCAGGTTAATGTTGAACAGGCAGTACAACGAGCCAAGAAATACCTTGAGAGGCAATACCCATCTCTGAACCATGGCAAGGACTGCAGGAATCACAGCTAATCGAGGTGTACAGCAAGAACTCCGAGGCAAGATCAGGCTAGAGCCAAAACACTTCCTGACAGAGAGAGTGACCAGCCATTGGAAGGGACTGCCCAGGGAGCTGGTGGAGTCACCGTCCCTGGAGGTGTTTAAAGAAAGGCTGGATGTG
>WTSP01027749.1:0-16984 GCA_025331215.1 Actenoides lindsayi | reverse complement strand
GTATATCTTACTTTTTTTTTTTCGGAACATTTGATGGTTAGTGTTTTTGTGGGGTGGGGGTTGTGGGGTGGGGTGGGGTGGGGTTGGGGGGGGGTGGGGTGGGTTTGGTTTGGGGTTTTTTTAAATTTTCACAGATGGTGTGCTGAAGACCACTGCCTTCCCTGCAAAGGCCCCGAATTGGCTTTCTGGGGAAAAATGAAGAGCATAATCCTGACTACCAAAAAAAGGAGTCATATGTAGTTCCAGAGACGTGTCAAAAAGTCCCCTGGTTGGTGCTGATATGCAACAGCCACAGATTCCTAAATACGGTGTTTCTAAATGTATAAGGGAATGCATGTGTATATATGTTCAAACATGCACACAGATGCACACACACCTACGTGGTGCACACACATCTTTTCTAGATATACTTTTAGTACTGTTTTCATATTTGTGCTGTTTTTCACCCAAGTGTTTCAGAGCACTCTGCAGGTATTATCCAGCAATCTCACAAGATAGGGTAGTTAAGGTGTATGGCTGAGCTTGAATGTTTGTCCACTGATCTAGTGGGAATTCTCCTGGTGTTTCTGACAAAATTCTGCCAACCTCTGGCAGGCAGGTGTAAGTATAGTAAGAGAAACATGGAAACAAAACCAGCCCAGCTTCATGCCTTCTTGCTGAAGCAGGATCACACCAGCTGAGGCCACAAGTGGAAAAGGCATTTGGGTGCCAAGCACATAAAAGTCCCACAAAGGCAAACATCATAATTAGCAATGGATGGGAAAACCAGCGTGAGGTGAAGTGGTCAGTTTGATCTTCAGACTTATCATTCAAGAGAGTGACAGTGAGATTATACAATGTCATGCAGGTAACACAAATGTTAAACAAATCACCAATCTTGAAATTTCTTAAACTCCTACTTTACAACTTTAAGATCAGACATGGTTTTGATATTTATAATGTTTTGCTTTGTTAGATTCCCTAATGAATTTAACAGTCTTCACCTTAGCAGGAAATCTGGGCTGACCATTTGAGGCCTGTTTTCTTTATATCTTGTGGCTCACAGGTTTGCTTTTGGACACCTAATAAATCATTCACTAACATCTAAGAATTTGACAATTCCTCCTCCTTACAAACTCACTGCTACATCAAGGACCACAATATAGGTAAGAAACTTACACTACTTCTGTTTTCCTGAACTAAAATGACTGCTTGGTGGATTTAGGGCTCTTTTTTATCAGGAATTCTTCAATCTTGGGTTTCTGTTCAAATTTTACCTTTAATTGTACTACAAATGGCATCACAATTAGTAATTCCAAGCCTTTCTTCCTATGTATCATGTATTTCGCCCTATGCCCCTCTACCAGTCAGGTAACTGTTGGCAGTTTTTTGGACTGAACAGAAACTCCTAGACATTGTCAAACCTTGTTATACCTAATTACGGAAAGCTCATCTTGCTTTCATCTGGTTGGAATGCATGACAAAGATAGTTGCAGACCATGGTCAAATGCAAACTCTGAGGTCTTTATTCCCCTATAGATCACATGAGGGAATATTTAAACCCTATGTGTTAAATTCACTCAGGACTTCTAACACCTGAAGGGACCACATCCTTTCAGGTTGTATAAGTAAACAAAGTGAAGGAATCTATACCCAAATTTGTTAATATTTATTTCTTTCATAGCTCTGTAAATATGTTGCGATCTCACTGAAGACAATGCAGTTAAAAAGCCTACATGTGTCTTAAAAAGCTTTGGAAATTTAACTCATAAATAAGTTACAGCAAATCAAACTGGCATTCCCTTCCCCAGTAAAATATTCATGATTGACTTGCATAGAATTCCTCCCAGACTAAGGTAATAGAGGCTGTTCAGCTGATTTCCCCTCTCAATAATACATTCTGAGGACCCTACTCTTCCTCAAGGGAAAAGAGTTGCTTACATACTATATTTGCCGGAATCAGGATTGCCTTCCAGATGATTGGTGAATATAAAAAGTAGACTAAATATTCTCTTAATCTACCATGATTTCATGAGATCGTATCGAAGATAATCCTGAAGATTTTACGCATTTTTCCTTTAAAACAATCATTACATTGAATACATTCCTAGGTATATATTTATGACAATGTACATAGTATGTTAAAAAGGAATAGAGGATGCAGAATTTTGTCAATAGGAAAATATTCTTGTGCTTGTGTTATGTAAAGACCGTGTCTTTTAGAATCTAAGGATAAAAATTTTTACTATTTACAACTGTTGTGTTAAATGTCTAGCTAAGAATTCCTTTTGATTTTGTATCAGCTGACATTTCTTTCTTACTGAAATAATCAAAACCAAAAACTATTTCATACTCATTATCTGACAGAATTATAAGGGAAACTCTATTGCTTACTGAGATGTTCCGATTTGGCTGAACTCTGCAGGAAAAATAGTCATTGAGAGATTGTGCAGATCAACATTGGTGAAATAGGGATTTTACTGATATTTTACTTGATAAAATCATCACAAAAGAGTGCCTAGTGATATGTCATTACCAATCAATCACACAAAATTGTACACCCCAAGGAATAAAACATCTACTTTGTAATCAAAGGCACATGATGACTTCGAAATAAATTGAAAGGAAACAATGTAACAAAGGCAATTCATTGCCTCCACTAATGACATGAAAACCATTTAGATGTGATTAAGTAAATGCAGTTTTAAAAGATTCCTAAGTAGTGGATAAGGATTTAGCACATGCAATTCTGTAGGATCAGAGTCTGAATATTAAAAGAACTATGAGGCAGCAACTCGCAGCTAGAACACATTAACTGAGGGCTAGTAGAGGTGTTTGGTTTGGTTTGGTTTTGTTCCTACATCTGAGAGCTACAACAATCTCTGAAATTTTGTTTTTTGAGGAATGTGCAAGTGCACTTATGGAAAACTTGTGTGTAAATGAAAACTCATCTTCAGAGAACATTTCCAGGTTTGTGTCACTTGTTTCTCCTTTTTGAATCTTTGCCTTCACAGCGGATGGAGATTTTATCCCTTTACTCGGAGCAGTTACAACAGGCTGGATGTTGCGCTGGTCTAAGTGCCTCATGATGTGCTTAGTTCCTCCCACGAGATGGAGCAGCGGAGCTTAATCTCTTGACACTGTGTACCTCTACCCAAAGAAAATAACGTTTCCTGCAGGTGCTGTGGTTGACAGTCACCTTGCATAGGTATTCCACTGTGACATATATCTCACACCTAATCAACTGAACTGAAATTGCACATTTTGAATGTCTCCAAAATGAGGAATCTTTTATATAGTCTAATAAATTTGGACAGGTGCTAAGAATGATGCAATCTACAAGCAGACTAGTTCTCATGAGCAGACCCACCTCCTGCCAACTCTGGACATTTAAAAGGCTCTTTTGAAATTTGAAGTGATGAAGTCAACAATGTCAGTGCCGGAAGAAGGAAGGGAAATTAGACAGAAAGAAAACTTATTCCTCTTCTGCATTACAGCTTCAAGGTTAGCATTTAGATAAATTCTAATTAAGCTCAGGCTCAGGCCTGATAAAACATCTCTGAAGTCAACAAAAATCAAAGATTTAACCAGCTGTTAAGAAGCATAAGAATGCTAGAGGCACAGGTAACATAAAACCAGTGAAGCATCTGAAAATCAAAAATTCTGGTGGACAGGAGCTTTCTGGTGTTCTCAGTAAACTGCCTCACACAGGAAACAAGTATACCGTTGTAATGCTAGCTGTGTACTGATGGCATGAAGTGTCCTAGGAAAGTAGCTGAACAAGATTAGTTCTTCCCAGGTTAAAGAAAAGCTAAGATAGTTCATCCTAAACCTGGTTTCCCCTGGGTCAGCTGCAAATTTCACATGATATTAGTATTTTGGTGTTTGAGTCTGTTGTACCAATATATATTTTCAGCCCCCATGCTGATGTTATTTGCAGATGTGAATCTCAATCAAGCTATATATCAAGCAGGAAAATATAGATGCAAAAAAGAACAAATGGGGAGGACAGGCTTAGACAGAAGTGATAAATTGAAACAACTAGCTATTTTATTTGAAGACTGGAGAAAAAAGGGGAGTAGGAAGTTCTATATTTTGTGGTCACATTTCAGTATTTCATTATGCCTCCTTGTTACAGTTTGATTTCTTTTCATACATACACCAAAGTAAATAAATACATCCTTACTTTTCATATCTTTAGTTTTCACTTGGTTCACATTTTTTATAAAAGCAATATAAGATTAAAAAATGACCTAAACCAATTGATAGTATAACTGACAAACAGCAGGGAGATGGAATTGTAACCATGTCTCATGTCTGTCAAGAACCAGCTAATGAGCTACATACATGTATTTTGTTCAGGGCTTTATATTGTCTATGTTTGTTAATCTACATAGAGATACAGACATGAAGTTCATCATAAGGCACATTTAACGTGAAAATGTGACAACAAATCCCCAAAGAAGGAAGGAGAAAAGAAAAAAGATTTTTATCCCTTGCTAAATCACAAAGATATTGATCAAGTGATCAAGTACAACAATGCTTGATCTAACAAAAAGAGAGCTTCAACTTTAAGGAAGCAAATAAATTATTTTTAAAAATTATGTACTTTTTTTTAATTAAGAAGCATGGGAAACTTCTCTCATAGTTAATGAGGAAATTGAGAGATTATAGAGAAGATAGGATAAATCTTTCTGGTCATCCTAGAAGACTTCAAAGGTGAGAGCTAATGTGCAAGAAGAGGTGCATGCTGATGAAGTCTCTTTGGTGGAGAAACTATGTCCAAAAGTTGAAAAGTGACGCACATGCTATGTATGAGGAATGAGACATTGTCAAAAACCTACTCATGAAAGGAGAGCAAATCAACTTGATGAGGGAAAGAGAAAGACAGAAAAACATTATGATTTGAACTTAGCATAAGACCAAAGTAACTGGAGCATACTTTTTCTTGCAGTTCTTCACATCTATCATATCTACTTTTGTCTTTTTGTAACTGTAGTACCTATTTTGGCTTTTATGAGAAAATTCTTCTAGTCATACTTTTGTTTAATCTAGTTGAGTTAAATGTGAATTAATTGGTTAGTAAAAATAAAGCATTCATTCCTCATAGAAGACTGTGAAAAATCTATGAACTGGGGCACTAGGACACTAGGAAGTGCACTGTCTTCCAGCACACCCTTCAGATTAAAGAATGATGGACTGCATTCCCTTCCCATCCTCCATTTCAGCTGCCTAGGCTAGATGAGGAGCTACCCCTATAAAACTCAAGGCAAAAATATCTTCCAGGGACACATAATGGCTAGAAAAGCTGCCTAGAATGAGATGAGACATAGGACTGCACACTTGAGTCTCAGCTATCTACAGACAGTTCTTTTGTGTGTTGGTTTGTTTTTGTTGGGGTTTTTTTCAATAAATAGGTAATTGTTTCTTCCTACCTCTTGGTTTTGGGAGGTTTTTTTTGTTTGGTTGGTTGGTTGCTTGGTTTTTAACATTCAGTTACTAGTATGATATCCAAGGGAGACCTGAGACTGCATTATGATTGAGAAAAAAAATATATGCTATGTTTGTATAACCGCTAAGAAAAAAGTAGTCTTTATTTCTAATTTGTCCTAATTTAGTCTGCTTTCACCATTTATTAACAATCATTAGGTAATATTTGCTAAAGCCACTGACATAACTGAACAGTTCTTCTGTCTAACAGAAGCTAAAGTCATGGTGAGGTATTACAATTTTAATGTATGCCCTGGGAGTGCAAGTCCACCAAGAAAGCTACAGTTAATTTAACAGAGCTCATAATATATACTTATGTCTTAGCCATAGGGACTTGACTTTAAACTGTCTGAAGGTCAAGCATGCAGTGATTGCTACAGAATCCTTCAAGAACGTGAGCCACATCACACATCTGCCACTCTTTGCTTAGAACAATTCAGCACAGTTAGGAGCCTGCCTCTAAAAAGAAGCTGAAGATAAAGTAAACACAGCAAATGAATTACCCTTCTCCCTCTGGAGAGGTCATGTTCGAGGTTCACTGCTGATGCAAGATGGTGAAGCTTGCACCAGTGCCCACCTGCTAGGGATTATACAGAGAGCTACAGTCTCCAGTGCAATTAATGCCTAGTCTTTAATGGGCTCTAAATTCATCACCGGAAGCTCTGACAAGGCAATAATCCATTCATTAATGTGTGTTATTATGTGCCCCGTGGAGCTGTCCTAACTTAAATACAGAAGACAAGGCGTTCATGGGTGTTATTTGGAGCAGGATGGAAGAGGGATCTCTTAGAGACATGGAGAGAGAAACAATCGAAAAAAAGGGGTTTATCGCACATCTCCCAGCAGGATGTTTAGAAAATAAAGATCCACCACATGCTACAGCAATAAAGCAATTGCTTCTTGGCCAGATCCAGACAGTGTTATGCAATTGTTCCCCGGATAAACAGTTTTTCTTGTGTGCATCAAGCAGGTGTGCATGGGTTCAAAGAGTCTACAAGGAACAAGCTCTCATCCTCTGTGCTTCTGGTCTGGGGACAACCAAGGTATGAAGACTTTACCCCTGTCTCCTTTCAGCCTTACAAATCAATAAAATTGACCTGCTCTGTCTGTGCACAAAGTATGCAGGTGTCTCATTGCACAAGAGACACAAAGGTGTTGATGGCAACTAAAAACCTATCACCACCATGTACAAAGAGTGAATTCTTTTTGCTGGCAGCTTGGATCATGGATTAGAGACACAGCTGAATGCCAATTCAAATGTCTGAAAGTATGAGGACCCTGGAAGAAGCCTGCATAGACATAGAAGAACGGGTAAAAATTGAGCAAAATGACAGATGGACATCAGGAGCCAACTCAGATTCAACTGCCAGTTTTCTCTAGATTTGGGAAAATTATAATTAATTTTATTATGGTTTAATATTCTTGTAATGGTTTCGGTATGGTTTAATTAAACTCAACACTTTCTTGCATGAGCAAGTAAAAAATTAGCATATGCTTATGTGTAATTAGCTTTAATTAAGTAATAAAAATTTTTCATAAACATATTCTTGGTATTTGTCCATGTAATGATGACAGCTTTTTTGACATTATTTAAGGGATGTCTGCAGAACTTGTTAGAATTAGTTTTGCTACAGATTATGAAAAAAGTTCAAGAGGGATTTCTACTGAACAATAATGAATCTTACAACATTTGGATCATTTACATCATCTTTTGCCAGCTTTTTTTCAAATAGATTAAGAAGTCCTTGGAAGCATTATGAAAGTATTTTGTGTGTTTGTTTGTTGTTTTCCAAAACAAAATGAAAGGAATGGCACCAGCTGAAAATATCATTATTATTTTAGTTTCTTATAACCAAGCTTTAACTTTTTCCAGGCTTTAGTATCCTACTTTACAGGTATAAAACTTAGCTGCTGTCTACAACAATTAATGAAAACAAACTTTTAAAAGACTAAAAATTTTTGTCCATAATGTTTAGCTTTTAAAAGCTCAGGTTCCTCTCAGAGGCTGCAATCGTTTTATTTCTATTTTCCTTATGACTATGTCATTGAAACAATTTATCAGGACCAAAATTATAATCAAAGTGAAAGAAAAAGTAATTCTAAGGAAGATTTACACCAGGAAATACAGAATAAAACACTTCCAGGAAGTGATTCAGGAAATAAACTAACGGAATCATATTCTGCCTCTCTCTCAATCTTGACTATAGAGGGAACCTAGAACAATTAGCAATCTAAGCTAGATTTTCATATACATGCTTAACTGCATGTAGAATGACTTTGGGAGGAGACACCTTGGAGGGCAGGCGATGGCAGAGAACTGTTTTCACTGTGTTCACCTATGCATTTGGATGCTCTGTAATAATGAGCAATACAAAACTTGTTTTTTCCCACCTAAAGTGAAAAATTCAGCTGCTGTTATTTAAATCAGCATTGAGCTAGTCAGTAGAGTCTTGAAAACAGCATTCTGAGACAAGACTAGTCCAAACACAGTAGATTACTATAGTACTGCATTTTGTATTGCAGTGCATAACTGAAACTTAACAAGTCAATTCTTGCTTTGCTTCGCCTCTTTTTGATAACCTCTGTATTAAATTAACTGTAAAGAGTAGCTCTGATGTAGACATCTTTCTAGCACCCACTGTGGTATAGGCAGATGCAAAGAAACCATTTATCTTCCCTGTAATCCTGTCCTTTTTGACTGGTTTCTCTGTACCTGGAGCACCAGAAGACCCCCCTGGCTCACTCTGTGATACTTCTGATCTGTAAGTATAATTTAAAAGAGGATTTCTTTGTCTTTACACTTTCAGGGTTTTTTTTTTTTATCCTTCTTTTATATTTTACCTTTCAAACCTTACATTCCTTCATATTAGCACCATAATACTTTATAGTATTTAAATTGGGCTATGCAATCCCTCATTCTTGCCCACATAATTTAGTTATTTTATCCCTTTGTGCCTCCTTTCAATGCAGTCATCTATATTTTTTTTTGAGATATGATAAGTATCCCTGAGCAACTTCCATGATGATTTTAATTTCCTGATTTTTTCCTTTAATTATTTTTTTTTAAATATTTTTGAATTTTGGTATCATAAACCCGATTCTTCACGTCATACCACCAGACTGTAAATCAGATTTTGTTACAATTATGGTCACCATTTTTAAAAAAACATCCTATAGTATATTGAACAAAACTTTGTATCTTGTGCAAGTTTAAATCCAGACTAATTTTCTCCTTACATTCAGAATGCACAGTTCAACTAAAACCACCATTTTAGCCTTGTGCTGTTCTTACTTTACAATTACTCAAAACATATCTCATGCTCATGAGTGAAAAATTCTGCATTTAAAGATGGCTCAACTTCAGACAAGTCATGAAATGTAAGAATCTAAGTCTTATTTGCCCTGTTACCAAAAAGCATGACAAGATAATGCCTAGGACAGGTATGGCACAGATTATTAAGGCCTTAGTGACCAAAGCCAATATCCAAAAAGTAATCCTTGTAGGAGCACCCAGGTGATATGCTACAGTTGAGTACTGTAGAAGTTACATTGTGTCTGCAATCCTGTATATTATAACACAAAGGACTGAAACTGAAAGTAACATGCTCTTTCTTTTTCTTTTCAAAACAAGTAAGAGCTTACAAATCTACTTTCAGGGTAAGGTGAAAACTTCAATAATAAAGCAAGTTAACATATTTGAAGAATCCAACCAATAATCTAAAATATTTTTCTTCTATTCTTAATAGTAACAGATATGGCTGAGCACCCCTGTGTACTTGTTTTACCACTGCTGAAGGACTGTGAAGGGTTTCTCCACCCAGTGCACAAGTCGATCCACAGAGACAGGAAGAAATATTCAAAACACTGAAGTTCATGCTATTTAGTCTCTTTGTTCTCGGGTTCACACATATGCTTTTTGTTTTTTGTATATTTGAGAAAACAATCAGAGATTTTAGATTTCTCCAGAAATAGAGTCAGCAGGCATGGTAGCAATGGAACAGCTGTGGTTGCTCTGACCATGAGTTTGCTCATTCTATCTCTTAAAAAAAAAATAAAAAAAATTAACAACATACATTTTTAAACATAATAAATAATTATATTTACTTACTCTACAGTCTGCATTTCCACCAACATGAACAAAAACTGACCAGACTAACTCAACAGTCTGCAATGCCTGGAAATATTGAATGTCTAAAGACAGGTCCACAATTATTAAGGCTTACAGGACAAGGTTTTGGGTTAATTTACATGATATGGTGTTAGTTAAAATGAATCTATTTAATCCTGCACAAATATTTCTCAGTAAAATTGTTGTCTAATGCCAATAATTCTCAACATAAACCATCTTAATAATAAGGCTGTCCTTCAGTGGTTTGGGAGGATAAATTTGTTGCTATAAATATTTATATAGAGACATGATTTCTTTTCTTGACATTCTTTGAAGTTGTTTGCCTTTTCTGAGTATCAATGTATCAAGGGAAGATAGTGGTTGCATGTCATTTTGCAAAGCAAACTGTAAATGGATGACCCTTATTAATATTAACCGTAGAACTATTTTAATCTCCTCCAAGTACTGTGACATAAAAAGTCAATCAAATAAAAAGACCAAGCCAGCTTTTATACATGACTAGCACTGTGTTTTCCTTTGAAGCATAGTTTCCAGAAAGTTCACATTTAGAATGGAAGATTTCACAATAATCGGAACAATTCTCAAAAATAATAAATAAAAATTAAAAAATAATCTCCCTCTAGTCAGGAGGAAAATACATCTAAATGACAGTACTTATCTACCTACCAGCAAGAAATAATTTCCTTCTGAAGGAATGGAGAGATTCAAGATTTCTGTGAAAGTGAATTGGAGTTTTCACTGAAATCTGCATAGTTTTTTCTGAGGTACACTGATTATTTAAAAATGTTCACTTTACTCGTGCTACAGTCTGAAATCTGCCATTAATCCAGCAAGTACACAGGCAAGGAAAATTTCTCTAATGCTTCATATTTATTTTTAAGTAATGTTCTAGTGAATTCACCTGTACAGTTTAGAGGAAAGTTGGTGTCACAGCACAGGTTGTTTTCCAATCTTACTACCACTGGTGCCAATTAGTGCTAATTGTGAAGGGGATTTTTAATGATATAGACATCTGTACATTAAGAAATAGGCTTAGACCACCAAAAATATGTACTACTTAGCTGACAGATGGGAATAATTTTCAGTCACTAATGATTGGACTGGAACACTGGCTGAAGGTTAAAAATGCTAAATTTTTAGTGTTTCTCATTTGAACCGTTTATTTTTTATCTACATGGATATCTGTGAACAGTGTCATCAGACCATTTAAATTAGAAAATTTCAGATTGAAACTTGTCAAACTGTTTAGCTTGAACATCTAACTACTATACTTGAGTATCCACAGATTAATATAAATCCTATTTTAAAGATGAGGAACTGAAATACAGAATAAATAAATGATTTTTCCAAAGACCATGGAAGAGCCATAAGTGATGTTTTCAAATTGAATACCAATCTCTATCCAAACCCTTGCTCATAGGATGATTTTCTTAGTTTAGACCACCTAATTAAAATTGGTTGAAAATGCACGAGAGCATTTTTCATTCAAGATAAGAATATTTTTGCAAGATGTCACTGTCAGTGACAAAGGTTTGATATCAAAAGTGAATATGGTCAAATTGATTTTGCATCCTATTTTGTTAAAAATTCATACAAAAATAAATGTATCTGAAATTTACTGATACAAAAAGATAGAAGTCTGAAGGGTTGTAGTAGGTCTGACTGAGCTGCTTTTCCCCATACAGCCCTCCTGCCGCAGTACTGGGAGCTGGAGGGTGTTGATAACACACCCATGTTATGACTGCCAGTGCTTACACAGCACCAGAGGCTGGGGGGACAAGATGGGGGAGGGGATACAGCCGACCTGAGCTGGTCAGTATGATATTCCATACCATATGACATCATCTCAACTATAAATGGAGAGGGCAGGAGGAGGATGGGGGCGCATTTGGTTTGTCCTCTGAGCAACTGCTACTTGTTCTGGAGCCCTGCTTCCTGGACTTGGCCCGACATCGCCTGCGGACGGGAAGTAGAGAATAACAACTTTATCTATCATAACCCACAGCTCTTTTCATGTTATTCTCTCCCTGCATGCCATGGTGGGCACCTGGTGCCCAGCCAGGGTAAACCCACCATAAGGGTGTAAGAAAAATGTCACAGTTAAAATGAAATGTTTATATGCTACCTGTTCAAATTATTTTATTTCATGGGAATTGAAGGACTTCTGTTCCAAGTAATAATGTCTTTCTTTTTCCAGAACTGAAAGTTTAGGCTGAAACCACAGTAGCTCACCTTCTCTAACCTTGTTCAAAGTAACCTTGTGAAGTAATAACATTACTTTTATCTCTAACATAAGTATACCTACTATAGATTTTGTTGGGTTCACTCATATTATTTAAGCAGCAGTCATTAAAAAAATAAAAGGCTTTGGGCTTTTGTTTTGTTTTGTTTTGTTTTGTTTTCATCATACATTAAAATAAATATTTTGAAAAAAAAAGAACCCAAAATGTGAGTCAATATGTTTAATCCAATACCTACATTAACTGAAATTAATGAACATGAAAGGTGCAAACAAGTAGAGAGTTTAGGTGGAGCCTCAGTGAGTTGTTTCAGCCACTGTCTGACTTCTCGCTGATTTTATCTGCTGCTCATCACCACTGCTGCCAAACTTGTGGAAGCAGCTGAAAGAAACTGAGCGGAACTGAGCTGCAAAATACAAAACAGAGGGGAAAAAAAAAAATAAATTAACAAACCCATTTTGAGAATGTCTGCTGACAAGCTGTGAAATTTCAAAGTTATTTTTGCCACTGGTGAGCTTTAATTTTGCTCAGGTAACAAAAACAGGGACGAGGCAATCCTCAAAAAACCTGTTAACAGGCAGACTGAATGAGAAACATAAATTAGGTGATATGGATTGTCTCCTGGAGATACTGCTCTCTCCCTACTATGTAGAGAGTCTAATTAAGTAGACTAGACAACTTTTTTTTTCTGCTAAAACCTGATGAGACAAACCTCACATAAGGTGATATGCTCAAGCTTGCATAGAAAGTTTTTAACAGGACTGGGAATATCAACCAGATTTGGACTCCAAAGCCAGAGGTCTAATTAGAAAACTGGCCTGGCCTCTGCTTGCTAGTTTTGTTCCATTAATATCTGCTGCTGCTGCATTGCACATTCCCATGTGATTCCGATGGCAATGGATTCATAAATTACAATGCAATCAATAATACTACAGTGGATGAATACTGCTAAATCAGCAAAAATATTAGATTGAGGAATTTTGATAGAAAAGATTCATAGTTCTTGCAGTGGAACCATGATCAGCTGGAAGAAAGTACTTGTTTGCCATTTAAAAATTATTATACACCTTTATTTAAGGTCCTATAAGCAGATAACATTCTGTCTTTAATACTGTAGTAGATAAGGTTACTCCAGCAAGATTACAGATATGCTGTGTGATTTATGTGTTACTCATTCCTGTGTTATGTTTCAGAGTGCTTTAAGCATTAAAACAAGAAGGACAATTCCTTGAAGGACGTCATTTAATTACAGACTTATCCAATAATCCATTATTGAACTGCCTCGTCAGATAAGCTCTGTCCAAAGGATTATACCTAACTGCAATTTTTCATTGGATTTAATTTTAAAGACTGACCAGAGGCTTTGGTAATTAATGCAGGACTAGAAGACTGCCAAGAAAATGCTCAGATGTTACCATGAAAGCATCAGTCTTTAGTTGGATATGATCAGTTGGTTGGCAGGTTATCCTCTGCTATTTATTTTATTTGCTGGAGGTTTCAGCAACGAACTCTAGCATTTTAATAAAATGTTAAAAAAAAAATTAACAGCCTTATCTAAATCTCTCCAGCAATGTCAGAATATTTATTTAATTTATTTTAGGTAGCTAAATATCTGTAACTCACATCCTTATGAAAATAAAGGAAAATAATACAAAACCTTAGTCATTCTTATAATTTACCTGATACAAAAAGAAAACAAGCCTTAGAAATTTAGTTGACCATAGTATTGCTTAGATCAAAATTATTGTTAATAAATAGGGAAAAGCAAAAATAATAAACAACTCCTTCATGGCATGTAGTAAAACAACATGGCAAAAACACAACAGTGGACAGAGAATCAATAAACAATGCACCACTGACATAACCATTTAATCTTTTTTATTAAAACAATTTCACAGTGTACCCCTAAGGTAAATGATAGAGCTTGTTGTGTAGTGGACACCTAAATAAGAATCTGCCACTGAGTAAAAACCAAACCAAGTTTGTTTGAAGATCTGTAAAAATGCAAGCCTATTACAATATTTCTGGAAACATTGTAATTCCACTATCCTTTAAGAGATTTCCAGGACAATTACCCAGTGCTTTCCAGAAATTAAAATTTGCACATTTCTCTTCTATTTTAATCAGGGAGTAAAAAGGCTGTAGGAGTATCTGGAATGCCCTGGAAAACTGTTGGATAAGGTACAGCAAAGGGCTACAAAGATGATTAGGGGACTAGAACATCTGTCTTACGAGGAAAGACTGAGGGAGTTGGGTCTTTTTAGTGTGGAGAAGACTGCTTATAAATACTTAAATGGTGGGTGTTGGGAGGATGGGACCAGTATTTTTTCAGTGGTGCTCAGTGACAGGACAAAAGTCAATGGACACAAACTTGAACATAGGAAGTTCCATCTAAGCATGAGGGGGAACTTTACTGTGAGGGTGATGATGCTCTGGAACAGGATACCCAGAGAGATGGTGGAGTCTCCATCACTTGGAGACATTCAAAACCCACCTGAAGGCATACCTATGCAACCTTCTCTAGGTGAACCTGCTTTGGCAGCAGGGTTGGACTGGATGATCTCCAGAGGTCCCTTCTAGTCCCTATCATACTGTGATTCTATGATACCCTATTTACTCTCTCTGTTGGGCTCCCTGATTATGAAACAGTGCAGATGGATACATCATCACTAAATTATCATCCTAACCCATTCTGAAGTAAGGGAGAATAGAAATGTGACTTGGATGTCTCTCTCAGATGCAAAATGACCCAGATGTTCTCTGGGGTTGAGTAGTTAGTAATATATCACCTCTCTGATAGGTCAATTCAACTCATAGGTTAAAGCCTAGGTTCAAAAACACTGACAGACAAAATATAGTAACTTCAATATGTTTGAATTACTGAAATTGAAGTTGTATCAAAACCCAGTGATGCTTCCTATCACAGGAGATAAAATTTCAGCTTGCCAAGGGGATGAAACAGAACAATAGAAAGCCCAAACACTAACGTGGCTCTTCTGTAAGAAATTCTGCTTTTGACCTTGATATAAGTTTGTCATTGACACATCAGGGTAAGCACATGTGATTAGGTTGATAACATCAGCAGAATAATATGTAAACACTTTTGTCCTTCTGGGATCTAGAGTAATAAAAGTAAGAGTTCCATGCCCTGATGCTTTTCAGCATTAGGAAATGATCTGTTTGTACTTGTACATATTATGCACTTATTTATTTAGCCAAAGTTTGTTTGCTTTCTCCTCTATTCCTGAGAGCTTACATCTGTGAGAATATATGAGATTAAAAATTTCTGTTACATTAGGGAATTTTATTTGGTTTATCTTTCTGGGACAATAATAAAGCCTCTTCTCAAGTGCAGTAAAAATCTATGAATATTATTCATTGATAAAGCCATTCTTCCAAGTTTTGTGACTAATTTTCCATTTACGAAGTTATATTCTAATGCTTAAAATTACCCTACAAGGTTCACAAGTGAAAGTCCTCAGTCCCTAAACTTTTGCACTCTCTGTTCTAAAATTACATTCTGAATATTGCTTACTGTTTATGACAGTCTCTGGGACTAAAATGTCCACAAGAACTTCTAAATAATTCCAGATTAGAACCTGAGGTACAATGTAAGGGCATTTCCATTTTCAGTGGAGTTTGTACTGACGTCCCAGGTCCTTAAACAAATTCATAGTCACTATTTGAAGCTGTATCCAAACCTGAAAATGTAGAAGTCTGAATTTAGTTTGATGTTGCCAGGTATGTTAGAAGTGCTCTAATAACACCTTGTTTTGAGGTATATCCATTTTTAAAAGTAGATTTTGGGTTGATAACTCATAAAATATTAATTTCCTACAGCACAAACCCACTATTATAGCAATTTTGACACAAACCCATATTTTAAATTCTAGTTCAAACACAAAATTAAATGCAACCTTCCTTCCCTGGCTAAGTAGAGAGATACCTTTTCAAGGTTATTTCAGCAAAAGCAAAGACTTGGAGAGGTCCCTACTCTTTTTCCTCTTTCTCTGTTTCGCTGAAGGTAATATTGTCAACTAATGATGTGAAATCGTTAACATCTGACAGGCAGAATGTCAGTGTCAAAGCATGGAGCCTGACCTGGACTTGCAAAGGGAGGTTCATTACAAGCACACTTAACCAGCCTTTCAATCTTCAGCATCACTTGGCATGGTTCATACTTCAAACCAGAATAAGTAAATACCCCTCTACCAGTCAGTCTCCCATGAGTCATTCCACAGGTCTAGAGTGTTAAACTGTGCAGTATGGACAGCTCTGTTTTGAGTTTGTTCAGTATTTGTTTAACCTGTACTGCCAGAAACACTATAAATCCATCTTGTTCGATTTCATATGTCCTTTTTTTATTTACTAAGCCTTCTAAAGGTCGTTACAGGCATTCTCTTCCCTGAAAGGATTGCCCTTTCTTACACTGCACATCAAAGATGGGAGATGAGATGAGATGTGGAAACAGCAAAAGACATCAGGAAATCCAGCTTGGTAGAACAGCCAAGATTAACACACCTGCTAAAGTATGCGTTCCGGTTATTTTTCGGTAGCACATCCACTGAAAATACAAAAAAACCCCCATGTTTTACATCATTCTTGTTAACTAGGTGGACATGTTACAATAACACTGCATCACAGGAAATGGTAGTTAAGACAATTAAAATCAAACTGACAGGAAATTAGTTAAACATGCTATCTGCAATAATCTCTTTTCAGTAGGTGGATGAAGAAAAGGTCAAGCTATCAGTTTGCTGGGAAACTATATTTAGTCTACATGTAACAAGGTTCACTATTGGCATCTACATTTGGGAATGATGGCACCTCACTCTCTGAAACCACATCAGATGCTGAACACTAGCTCTTCATGGGAACAGTAATGCCACAGATAACTTCTGATATTTGTGTCTCAGTAGGATACATATTGGGTGTAAAGGTTAAATAATACTTGTAATTCAAAATCCCTAAAGCAAAGCTGGGCAATCTTTGTAACAGGACTTTCAGCAAACCTCAAGTCCTAAGTCCCCTGTAAAGTCAACCTGTCACGGTTTAGGGTTAGGGCGGCACCCTTAGACCTATAACAGATGCTCTCTGTTAACCCCCCTCCCTCCCCAAAGGGGAAGAGAAAGGGAATAAGGGAGAG
>WTSP01027747.1:47163-77094 GCA_025331215.1 Actenoides lindsayi | reverse complement strand
GAAAAATAAAGATGGGGGGAAACCCAAATAAAAACTAATTTTTTTTTCTTGATAATTTAAAAGGGGGGTAGGGAAAACGAATGGTTAAAGTCCTGAAGTTTGTTTCAAATAATTTTTTTCCATAGAGAACATGAAGTGTATTTTGACCAGCCCAACTCTACACTTTAAAAAGTCTTTATATGCTTTAGCTTCACAGCAGAAGAAGAAAACAGACACTGAGCTTATGAAAAAGACTCAGTTGAAAACCAGATGGCTTTTGCAACAGTGAATAGATTGAAAACTGTGCTGGGAGTGAACAGCTCCATAGATTAGGCAAGAAGTTTGAGAGATCTTCAGAAAGAACACAACAGCAGCCATGATACAAAACACTCAGAGAATTTTTGCCATAACATATAATTGACTGAAATATATAATGATTTATTTCATGATGCTTTATAGTTAGTACATTTTCTGGAATTACAAGAGAATGAAAATAAAACAAACATTCTTTTAGATTGAAATGTGGCAGTGTTTTCAGGAACTGATTAAAGCTTGCATTTAAAATGTTTTTCAACTAAAAGTTATGCTTTCCTGAAGGGAAACTTCTGTACAAGAAAGTAGCTATTTACTAATGGGGATTTCATGTTTAAATAAAGAATAAAAAAACTTTTTCAGAATTTTGTTTTTTCCTCCAGCATCTATGGGTTGTTTTGTTGTTGTTGTTGTTGTTGTTTTGTTTTGTTTTGTTTTGCTTTGTTTTGTTTTTCTGAGAAAGAAGAAGGGGACGGAAATGGGGATCCCACTTAAAAAATGGAAAACATAAATTTGAACTGTTTTCAGTTTCTCAGGAATTAAAATATTTCCCCAAATTTAAACAAAGGAAAGTAGAAACATACCAAATAAAAGTATCAAAAAAAGCGCAATTAATGTGTTCTTTCCAAAGGTTTTTATTTTAATATTGTGGACATTTAGTTATGAAAAAAATTACAAAAGCCTGCAAAATATAAAAGGAGCTAGATGGTAAAAGCTCTGTATTTTGTCTGGGTTAACATATGGTTTTTCAATTCCATAGAACTAGAAAGATAGTCATGTGAAAAACAGCAGCAATCAGAAAACGTCAGGGGACCTCCTTGAGTGCCTGCTACATCCATTTTTGAGTTTATCCACTCTGTTGGGAAGACACATGTGATTTGTATCCATTTTTCTTTTTACTTTTTCTAAAGTGATACAGTTTTTCAGTTACTAAAGATTTGTTGCTACTGCTGCAGCATCAACACTGTGAATATTTATTAGAACAGCCATTTCTAGACTGCCCTCTGAATTTCTACCTCTAATTCTCAAAGACAATTGTCACAGATATTTTCATTTAGAGCCTAAGCACAAGGGCAGCATGGCTTAAATAAAAAGAGAACTTCACCATCAAAGAGAATTTCAAATTATCTACCCTTCTCTCCAAAGCTGAATTATATCTTTTATGAGACCAGGGAAAATTTAACATCAGCTTTTGAGAGCTCCAAGGACAAAAAGATGTTGATTTGGTCCTTTATCTAGGGGTGAACTTTCTTCTTAGCTCAGCACTGTACATAAAAGTAAACAAATACGAAACATAAAACAGAAAAACAATGAGGATGAAAATCATTGCTTTTTAACATCAAAGAAGTAAGCACACAATATCACACCTAATAAATTAACACCAGTGTCACTGAAAAATAAAAATAATGTTTTCAAAGGACAGCTTGTCATGTTCTCATGACTCAGGGATTGTTGTTTGTTTTTCCCCTTTCTACTCCCCCCTTTAATTAATACATTTACTTCCAAATAAGATCCTAGCATTAGGAAAATGTCACACCATATGTGTGTTTATTTTTGCTCAAGTAATTATAATGGTGTAGGATATCTCTTTTCCTTTCTTTGCTTGCTGAGACAGAATGTTCCTTCAGAGCACAGAACAGCCTCAAAGCAGCTGCTGCGACATCTGAGGCAGAGAAAAAGTAAAAATTTCATACTCTTTTCCTTGTGTATTCAATGACCTTTATGAGGCAGTGAGGGAGTCTTTCCTCCAGGTGCTCTCCCCACAAGGTTTGGAGGAATATGCCTGTGGCAGCAGGTAGAGACATGGTCTCCTGTAGTCAGATACATAACCCAGACAAATAGCAACAACCTGACAAATAGCAGCTCTGTGAATGCATTTTCAAATGAACGCCTGGTAACCTACACACTTGAGCATGGTAAGTCTCCACACATTGACTGCTCTTTTGGAGAAAAAGCTACTAGTATTTTTACAATAAGAAGTCAGTCTAAATTATATCTAAGCAGTCTGGGTAACTTGAAACCAAACTACTACAAGCTCTAGCCCAAAACCACTGCCCTCTTGGACTGGAATGGTAGAAGCAGCTTTCTTAAAGTTTCTGGGGTGGAATTTTCTTCTTCACTGCTGAATATTTCTTTTTCATCTTCTCTGTGAGTTCTGATGTTTTCTGAGTGGTCAGGTGTTTGCAGGTATTTTTCTATTTTTATTTCTGTTACCATAACATTAGTCCAGCTCCTAACACAGTATCATGCTCCAGTATCATGATCCATCACCCAGAAACCTCTGTCCCAGAAGAGAGAGATCATGTAGAGGTTCCATAGGTTTTCTTATTGCTATTGGTTTTTACATTATCATGTCAAGATGGTGTCCAAACATGGGTAATATCTTGTGCAGAATGATACTGTGTGATGATTTTGTGGTTTTAGACATAAAGGGAAATATTCTTGCCATCAAGTTGGACATTCCAGCCACTGGGTGATTTTAAAGTTCTTCAGATTATCAAAGATGCTTTCTGCAATTTTAGACTTTCATATCTATAGTTCTTCCAATTCACTTCTCAGCAGACTGACATTTGCAGAGCTGAGAAAACAGCAAGAGAAACAAGAAATAAACCCCAAAAACTTCAATCAGGGCTACTTACTCTAGATACAGTGGGTACAAATTGAACAGACAAACCATGGACCAAAGAACTTGCCTTTCTCTTTAAGATATAATAAAGAGTTCTTATAACCAAAGCAGAAGAGAACAGAGGCTCTAGTCCTCTAGTTATTGATTAAAATATGATATTGTCCTTTTTGTACCAACTACTAAATATGTGGCATGCTGTTGTCCATCTGGGTTTTGATTCTGTATTCTAAGAGTTTAATTTTATTCCAGTACAATAGATCTTGATGCTGGGAAGCAGAATTTAGACTTCAGGCCATTTTTACTCTCATACGTATTTAACCACAATAGTCCCAAAGGCATAGTTAATATGAACTTTCTATCTGAGATAGATTTTATTACTTCATTTCGGTGGCTAAAGAAATGAGATGTTTAATTTAACCAGTTCAGGATTTTCTACTTAGTTGTTTTAAAGTATTGTATAGGTAATAAAATACTCTGTACTTATTTATGTCTCTTAGTGTTCATTTCCTTGAGGTCCAAGTTTTAAAAGTCCTAACATTACTGTAATCTACAATCCATTATTAGGGGTTACTGAGAAAGTTTCTTGTTTGTCTGGGATTTTTTTAATCTATCTTCAATGATAAGGAAACATTATGGCATATTAACATCCACTTCTGACAATTTTAACCTAAATAGTGCAGGAATTAGAGACTTAGTGGGCACTTCATACCTCTTTCAGTGATTTACTTACAGTAAACCGATTCTGAGTTAGATCTTTCCCAAACATACTGGTCTCCAAGGACCTAATGGATTCATAGAATCATAGAATGTTAGGGGTTGGAAGGGACCTAGAAAGATCATCTAGTCCAACCCCCCTGCCAGAGCAGGATCACCTAGACCGAGTCACACAGGAACATATCCAGGCAGGTTTTGAGCATCTGCAGAGAAGGAGACTCCACAACCTCCCTGGGAAGCCCATTCCAGTGGTCTGTCACAACAGAGGTGTAATGGTTGCACTCATTGTATTAAATATTTGTCAAAATAGGTTCCCTTGACCTAAGAAACAACAAATCCTTCTTGAGACCCAACACAGCTCAAAAAAAAGTGGTCTTTTACCTCTTCTTCAGTGCACAAGTATCCCTCAAACTCTGGCTTTGGGAAGCAGCTAGTTCAGCTGGCTAGGTCAATGTGGTCAGGAGAAAAGGTTAAACTCCTCCACAGACACCCTCCAAAACAAAAATTGCCTGATGAAACAATTATGCGCTATTGCTCACAGAGGAGATCATCAGGGAGGAGAACTTCACCAAGTGGAGGACCATCTGTCTTCTCTGGCTGAACGACCAACAACAATGAAAGTCATGGCTTAAACTGACCCAGCAGTATGTCTTCACCACTGAGGACTGAAGCCAGCAACTCCTTGGTGTACCACTAACAGCTGAGGATCTTAGAAGACATTTACATCACTTCTTTATCATCTTCACTGCAGAGGTTCATATATAATATGTGAGATCTATGACAAGGTAGAATCACAGAATCATAGAATTGCTTCATTTGGAAAAGACCTTTAAGATCATTGAGACCAACCATTAACCCAACACTGCAAATCCCACCACTTTTTGTTCAGAATGTCTTTGTTCTGGCACCAGTTACTGAGGGAGAAAAGGTGATTTGTTTTGTCATGTTTTTTCTTTTCCTTAAAATAAAGGAGTTAGCATTAAAATTGACCCTGAACTGCACCTTAGCAATACTTCTTCCTTATCTGTCACTATTGCTAAGCACTTAAAATCCAGTGTGGGGGAATATTAAGACACCTTTGGTCTGTCAGGCTTTACATGGCATACCTTTTTTACATCAGACTGTGGAAGCCAAAGTGGCCACTCACTTCTGTAATTTCTTCCTTATTTCAACCTATTGCAGAGCCTGTAGAATTCAGTTAAAACCCATCACTTCACTGCTCATATATGAAGAAACCATAATCTTCACTGTTTTTCTTCCACCTCCTTCCTTCCTTTTCTCCTTCTTGGAACACTTGAGTTTAAATCAAGTACACAACTGTAAGCAATGGCAAACTGCTTATTTAGCAACACATAGGCAAAGGCAATGTTACTTGATAGTTTCAAATTTCAATGACTGATCTGTAGTTAGTAAAAACAAACTTTGAATGTATTCTGAACCAGCTTTTCATGTTTAGTGAAAAAAGCAAACTGTTTCTGCATTGTTTAATTGACCTCTCTCAATCTGGGCCACTAAGTATCTTTAAGCATTCTGTGTAGTTTAAATAAATCTCAGTGTTCTGTAATAATCCAAGACCAATCAACATAAATAAAACAATTTATCACAGATGTGGCTTGAGAAGACATTTGCTCAAGGAATGTAGAACACTTGGGATTCAAACTGCAACATTGTCCAAGGTTCTTTAGCTTGAGCATTTAAACTGAGAAATACCTGCACTCTAGTACTATTTGCAGTAATTAAAAAGCCTATGAAAGGTAATATAAATAATCCCATACACTTTGACTCAAGCTGTATAGTTTTTTACAGTGTGCCTGTTATCTTGGCATGAAATATAAGTAAAACAAGCCAAAAAGTAGGTGAAATTTGTTACTTCTTTTTTCTCTTTAAGATAAACTCCCAGACTTCCATCTTTCTGGCATTTATGCATGCACTTATCTGAAAATACACAAATAATCCTCTTTATTTCAGTATCAATACTCATCTGCTTAAACTAAACTCTAAAGACTTCCCACAAAAGCCATTTTTAAACACGTTTCAAAAGTTGTCTTGCGAGCAATGTAACTTACATTTAATTATAAGGGAATTGTATTGCTCAGAAATGAAGTTGGTTCTCTGTATTCCGGGGAAAACAGCTAATGTACATTTTGATTTATTTATTTTAGAATGCTCTGTTGGCACCCATCAAACCACTGGAAATTTCAAAGTTGACAGCTCCAGCCAGTAATCCAGGGAGAAGAGATGTGGAGATACTCCCTAACAAAGATGGAATGCCAAAAAGAGCTCATCTAGAGATGTTTTGGACCAGGGAAAAATTAGGCAGAGTATCAGCTTGAGCTAGATTCAAAACAGGTTGCTGATCTGTTTCTCCAGCCTACTTTACAATGAAATGTAATTCAGTCCCACACTGGCTAAGAACAAGTTTTGTTCCAACTAACAAAATAAACTGAATAAACTGAATCAGGTTCTGCATGAATGTGACTGTCCTTATTCAGCAATAAAAAGAAGGCAACGATTTATAGCATCATGCCAATTTATGTGATATGGGGATTTGGGTCTTAAAATCATTCTAGCTTGCATGCAGTAAAATTGCACTGTGCATCCAAAGTTCAGTACCAACTGTGCATCCGAAG
Source organism: Actenoides lindsayi (assembly GCA_025331215.1). Classification (NCBI taxonomy): domain Eukaryota; kingdom Metazoa; phylum Chordata; class Aves; order Coraciiformes; family Alcedinidae; genus Actenoides; species Actenoides lindsayi. The sequence continues at coordinate 70,833 of WTSP01027747.1, read as the reverse complement.
TATCTACTTGATCTGTGGGGTGAATTATGCACAGTCATGGGACGAGGGATGTAAACCTGGGCTGAATTAATTAGACTGAAATCACCTTACTTTGACTTTTGCATATGCTTTTACTTAAAGAGCTAGAATGCTGGTTAGCACAATCATGAGATCTGTCATGCAGTGATGCCATGGAAGTAATCCCCATTCAAATGTACATACAGGCAGCTACCAGAGAAGTTCCTCAGGCCAAAGTGACATGTTGCCCTGCCAGCAACCATAATATTGCAGATTTCTGATCATGAGCAGCAGACCAACAAAATGGAAAAAAATCCTTGCAAAAGACAGAAAATGAGCCAACTAGCTGGAAAGATTTGCTCATTTCTCTTTCCGTATACTAAGAAACCTCCAAGTATGTATATCCCAAGAACTGCTTCCAGAACAAAGAGCTATAACACGAAGCAACAAAAGAACTTTGTTGAAGGTCTCCTGTGCTCCTCATAAAGACCCTGTTCAAGACAGTATTGCTCAGCTCCACCTTCCATTAGGATGTGGAAACACAGCTCAGGGCAGGTGCTTTGAGCAATGGTTTTCCACCATTTTTTTGTTTGCAGACCAGTGTATTTGTTTCAATGGACACGCAGATAAATAGGGGGCAAATCCAAGAAGGCTGACAGAAGACTGGCTTTTCTAGCTACTTGTCAAGGTTTCTGGAGCTGTGAGTCAAAAAGTTTGACCCAAGAGGAATATATATTGGAAATCTCACTGTAGAGGTTTGTACAGTGACAAGTTTTCTTCTTTGTGTCAGTCTACAAGGCACAGGCCTAGAAAGTCACCCCTATTTCCAAATACTATTTTCCTAGTTTGTTAGGGCACTAATCATACTTCAATTGTTTTTCTTTATTGTAAGAAACTAATTCCTAAATGCATATTAATATGATGATTAAAGCCATATGAACTTCCATGGAAAATGTTTATTTACTTAGTCTCTCTTTTTTATTTTTAATAGAACAGAGAAAGATGGAAAGAAGGAGAGAAAAAAGTTATAACCCTGAAAATTACATGTGGTTACCATCAAAACATTTTAATTGAACTCCACATTACAAATATCCAGATGCTTCATGATCTGTTCAAGCCTCAGGGGACTGCAACATGCTACAATGTGTAATATGCATCATGTCTTTCCTCTTCCCTGGTATTCAAAGAACTTTCTGTCAAGATATCATAGGCTGGCAAAGTCTGAATTTCACTGTCTTTTTGGGAGTCAGGAAGATTTAAAGACATGTTTGAGAGATTTGGGACTATGATCCCTCCTTTCTTGTGGACTGTTTTTCATTTTCTAGGCTGATGCAAAGAAGTTTCTCTTCAATGGAAGTAGAGCAGGCTTGTCTGACCTTTAGCTGGAACAAATCAGTCCCATAAATACACATCTGGATCCGACCTTTGATTTACAGCAGCTCAAGATCTAGCCATCAGGATGGGCAAGTACTTGTGTATTGACACTCATTCTTTGTCAGAATTTCACCTTTAAGACCTATTTTTATAGGCCTATTGTACCATGGTGTCACCCTGCTCACAGCACAACACCTTGGTGCACTCGAATGTAAATCTGTCTCTCTACTCTCTGGTTGTGATAAAGCACAGCACTGAGCCTGGGGCTCTGACATCACAGCATTTTTCTGGACACCACCAATGACCTCCCAAGAAAAGAAGGACCTCTGTAGACCGGCCATGATTTATATAGACCTGCCCCACTGTTGTTGAAGCTTTTATGGCAAAACTGGTAGTAATTCAGTTTCACTAGGTAGTAGTTCTACTTACATGAATATCACCATCTTTGTGTTAGAGACTGTTCTCAAACTAAATCAAATATGGATTTGCTGGAATTCCAGGCAGCCCACACCTCAGGACACCTTAACCTCCCACAGATTGCCTTATCTTCTTCTTAAATAGAAATTATTATGCCCTGAGGCATAAGACATGATATAAAATGCATGTTCCCAACTCCTTGGGAGCATAAGAAAGGTGAGCATAAGGATTGTGACACAGAACTAATCAGAATAATATTCAGTGTCTTCCTGTCATTTTTAAACTGCCTTTGCCTAAGATCAGTGACCTTCTGCAAGTGTCAGTTTAGGTCTACAAATAAGATAAACTGCAGACACAAGGCTTAGTTTACATCAACAACGTTGGCATCAGACACAATGTGTAGTTGTAGTTGCCAGCCTGTATAAAACATAACAGAACATTTTAAAAAGTAACTGAAAGAGCTGCAAAGGGATCTGAATTGGCAGGTTGATGTTCAGAGAGTGATGCAGGGGGAGGATTTTGGGTTGCAAATACATTAAGCTTACTAGTGTGGGAGGAAGTTTTATGGTATCAGGCCCATCTGAAAAGCAAAACAAACCAAAACAAACAAATAAACATAAATGACAAAAAGAGTGAAAACTAAAAGTAACCTGAGACAAAGTCCATTTGCTTTTGACATTCATCAAGATTAAATTACTGCAAGGAACTACATGTCATGGTTCTTTCTTTATTATTATAATGAGTATTTTAAACAAAGCACCTAAGAAAATCTAATGCCCTTGCTTGAAAAGCAGGTTGTGAGGATGTATTTTTTCCCTTACAGGATGCCTCTTCCATTAGCTTTGAGGACCTTTCACCTTTGCCTCCTCAATATTTAAATTTTCCACTCTGCTTGCTGGAGATGTTGCCAACTTACCAACACTTCACTGAGCAGAGCAATGAGCTGGGGCAAGGCCCTTTTCACTGCTTCTGCACGTGTCCTGCGGTGTTAGGATAAGAAGATGAAAGATAAAAAAGATTAAAGATAAGAAGGAAGGAAGGTTTCAGGATAAAGAAAGTATTTTCTTTGTTGTCTTTTAGAAAAAATAGGAAAGGAAAGAGGAGGGTGGCCAAAGAGGGAGCCTCACTGGGAGTTCCTGGTGTGGGACAGTTTACAGACAGAATTTCTTCTCGAAAGGGACTGTTTATGGTGATAGCAATCCAGTATGAGGGGTGTATGGGAAAGCTGGATTGAGAGGTCAGGCTGAGAACAAGGAACTTGAATCATATCTTTTTTTCATGTCAGAAGGTGGATTAGATAAATGAGGTTAAATTTTAAAACCAATTGTTAAATCATGTTAAATGTTAAATTACGTTAAGTTTTAAATTAAAGCTCTTACCATAACAATAATTATAAGGTGACAGAACTATCACGGCTTAGCTTCATCCAAACCAGTGTTCTGGTCCCCATGCACACCCTCAGCCCAAGGCAAATATACAGCAAATTGATTTATCTTACCTCAAAGGGAAAGAGGGTTAAATTAAGTTACATTATTTCATATGGCACATGGCAAATTACTGCAGTTCAGTGATGCATGGTAACTCGTGATAGCACACTTTCTGTGCTCAGAGATGTCCTGGGCCATGAAATAATGGTCTGAGTCCTTATCACTGAGCCACTTGGAACTGAGCAGGGAAAAGCACGTGAGGCATAAATGGATGCTCTTAAAGTGGAAAGAAAAGGGATGGATTAAGTGACACCAGAAATTTTTCTAGTGCTCAGTCTTGAGAACTTGCCAAGTGCAGTTGAGGCCAAGTTAATCCCCAGAGTAAATCCACAGAGGTCATCGCCACTCCCAGTATTTGATCACAACATTTTGCTTTGCATTGCAGGGATTCCAGTGGGCCTCTGGGCAAACTGATGATCAGACAAATGGAGATATATGAAATTTGCTTAAGACTTAGCTAATACTAGTATCTTACTCAGTTAGTTGGGAAGCTAACAGAGCTGCTGCACCTGACTACCCTGTATGAGTCAGGAGTGATCAAAGAGTTTTATGTTAGTGCTTATGTTATTAAATTTTATGTTAGTGCTTAAGTTATGGAGCTTAGGTTAGTGATACCTTGGATAAGTTATTGATATTTTCCTGACTGGTTTTGTGCATCTGTAGTTGGTTTACCTGTTAAAGCATTAACACTATAATTCTATACAAATAGGTGTGACATCCATGCAACTTAGCCCACACACAGTCCATGCCATAGGATTTATTGACATGTACGTCAGAGTTATAGAGTTAAAAATCATGTCGCAGAAAATAATTACCCCCCATAATTCATTTAAAAAAAAAAATGCACCAAAGAAACCACCAAGGATAAAACTGCACATCTTTGTAAGGTTAACATTTATCATCCTGTTTGTTTTCCCTCCTCCATACTGCTTTTCCCATTTGGTTTGGTAGCACTATTTATGTCATTTTGACAACCACCCTTCACCCCCTCTCTGTACTGCATAGATTTTAAAACTCAAAATAAAACCAGAATCACTGTAAAGCACACTGAAAATTGCCCCAGTAGTCCCAGGACTCCCCAAACCAAGGAACATTCTGTCAAAAGGCAGGTGCCATATGGAGCATGTTTATTGCTCTCGGTGCTGCAGTCACAGCAGACTTTGCTGCTGTCTCCAAAAAGAGGGGGGCCTGGAAAATGTGAGCTACTCCCTTATTTCGTGTCCCTCTAGATATATGCATACACACAAGTCCAAATATATGCTTTAGGTAATGGTAAGGGCAGAAGCAGGACGGCAGAGGAGCAGCTAACTGGCTGAGGCATTCTGCTCCCATAAGCAGAACGAAAGGCTTGACTGGCAACATTGAAAGGCAGGCTACTTATTTAGTACAAGCTGCCTGATGACAGAAAGCCAAAAATATCCCGGTTATTAATGATAATGAATCACAGAGAGAAAAGTGAGAGGGCATGGGCTCCTCAGCTATTTCCACAAGTTGCACTTAATACTAGTGAGGGACAAATAAGAAGAAAGTCAGTGGAAACTGGGAAAAGAGACAGACATTGCAAGCAGATTTTAAGGGCTTTAACTGAGGAACTGGTGTCATAAGAAGGTTTGTTTTCCTGGGTCTGACCAGTCAGTTATACCGGAGCATATCTGTGTAATAATTAGTTGGATGACCGTCTTTTTGCTTCCAGCTTGTTGCCAAAACACTGCTGAGATCTGAGGCTGGGCTTCCTGTTGGGTTTGCTTCATGGTCTGAACCACATATGTGTCCATGCAACTGCAGCTCTTCTTTCCCAGGGCTGAAGAAACTGCTTGAGGGACCTGCAGAGGACACAGAGGCCCAAACTCAGCCCTGGAAGAGGGAAGAATGCAACTGAAACTGTACTTTGGGGGACAAAAAGTGGAGGGCACACAAGCATCCAGGGGCTGGGGGACTCCTAACATCCCCTGACAAAGGGACAAGTGAGGGGTCAGAGTTTGCTTTAGGTCTCTATGTCACATACCTCCTGCCTTCTTTTACTGTCTTTGTGACCTTGTGAAAGCCTTTTAAATACAAGGAGGTTCACCTTGTCCTTCATAGGTCTGTCCTGAGGATAAAATCCATCAGTGAGGTCAAGGTGCTTAGGGTCATGTTCATGATGTGCCTGGGGGACCATCTCTGACTGCAAGTGATGCAAATGAGCAGCCTTCTATGCTTATAAATCATATAGCCACATATACAAGCACTCCTGTAGATCATTTGCTTATAAAAAGAAATTAGTCTAAATCACAGGCAACAGTGAATTTCCCACTACTCAGACTTTCTCCTGCGGAATATTGTCAAACCTTTCCTCCTGCAAAGTGTCTCCTTTACCAGAAAGTCCTCCTGAGAAACTAATCTTTCCCAAACTCAACCCCTTCGTGAGACAATATGAAGTGATACACAGCTATCTGCAATTTACCTTTGTGTGTTTAAACTTAGTGGATGTAATACAAAATGTCACATGTGCACAGAGTGAGGGTTTCCAAGGTATTTGAAAACTGCCATCCATAAAAACTTAAGTGACTTGCGAGATCAAGCTATTTCACCTGTGCAACAAAGCCATGATTTAGATGGGAATCATTATCTGGGGTATGTATAGTGACTTTTGTGCAGTAAAAATAAGGCTTGTATCTGAGATATTTTCATTCTTTGCAAATTTATCTTCCGTGCAGACTGGGAAGTCGAAGACTTTAACATCCAATTCTTAATGCACCAGAGGCATCATCTGTATTTTGACCAACAGTGAATAAACTGAAGGAGACCAGTGACTGGTAGGAATAGAAACAGAGAGTCTTTGAATAGACAAGTTCCTCACCGTTAGCCTTTTGAGAATGATCCAGCAAACCTTTAGGAACATAGGCTTGAAAGGACAAATGCATTGTCATGTTCAAAGGTGACTGTGACCTTTTCTCTTTTTCCACTTCAGTCAGTAAGAGGAAAAAGAACAAAATAACCCAAAATAACAGACACACCAAGTCTTGAGAGGTTTTGCCAGACTTTGCACTGAAGACTGGAGTGAAATCCATTTAGTATACTCTAGTAGAGCACGTGGAATAACTGTCTCTGTTATATCCTGGACATATCCTGTTATATCCTGATCCTTTGCAGACAGCAATACACAACTTTCTTCTCTGGTTTAGCCATTCTCTAAGTGAAGTCTCCATCTTTGCAGGGATTTTATGCCTGCCAACTTGCCTTACTACCTCACTCTGCATTTGTCAGTATAATAAAAATAACTAATGGTCCAGCTCATATAACACTGAAGTCAGAGGAAGAGCAAGGAAGAAAATTAGATAAAGGACATGAGATATTCCATCTTCAGAGTGGTGTTTTATTAGCATTTGTTCTCTTAGTGCTTCTAAATTCTCATGCATGAGGCCTATGATTACACCCAGTAGGGAAGTTCAGATTTATGTTAACTTTGAGAAAGAAGACCAAGTTATAATTTGTATCATGTAGCATAACTATGTTAAATAAATGCACATTGTAAAGGACAGTAGGATCTATAATTTGTTTAAAAGAGTTTATATTTCTATTTTTAAAAAAGGAGGAGGGATCCATTATTAATGGAGAGCAAAGACAAAAATCTGAGCAGCTGGTACATAAATTAGCTATTCCAAAGTAGTTTCCTAAAAGAGGAGAGATGAATTCTCTTCTGCAAGTTGATTTTAGGAATGTTTGTTATACCCAAACATATCATGGAACAGTGATGTGAGCACTCAGGCCACCCACATTCATTCTTGGAAGCTTGGTGCTTGGATCTTTGTGAACGTCAAAAATTGGACAGGAATCTGAGTGAATATGATTGAATGGGCATATAAAGTATGCAGCATTGCAAATTTGCAGCTGCAGGCAGTCAAGATGTAATTTGAGCCAGCAACCAATTAGTAGGCACCATCCAGCTAGAACATGAACAGCATAATTTCTTTGATAGTCAGCTGCCTGTCTGCAACCTGTTGAGCCCAACAAAGGCAGTCAGAAATGCTCTCTCATCAAAAAAAGAGGGCAATCTTAATGGAGTGCATATAAGAAAATCATGTCTAGCTCTCTTTCTGTTGGGAATTAGCACCAGCTGATTTGGGAAGAATAGTTTCTCTCACCTGGCAATCTGTAATTACACTTCTATGGCTTACTGTCAGTCTGCTCTGCCACTAAAGATGTTGTCTTGAACTCTTTACAGAGACGTAGCTTCCTAAAGGAAATTCATCCCACCAGTCTGAGGCACCTATATCAGGGCCTTCTATCAGCCTACAAGAGCAGCTTAGCTTCAAGACCTACTTTTTACACAGATGGAGTAAGGCGAGATGCAACTGACTCCAAAGCAAGACAGAAACTCCTTGATAAAGTAATACTTACTTAATTACAGGCTTCTTATTCCAAAATAAAAAAAAAAACAGAGAGGAACTTCTTGCTTTCCCTATCTTATGAATACACTCTTAAAGACCTGTACATCACACCTCGGGTTTATCACTGCTAAGGTCCTCCAATTTCAGATGGTGTAGCTTCATCAGCTGGACCTCTTGCAGTGGTGAGATATCAAGCCATATGGATTCTGGAGCCAAGTGAGTGCCTCTGTGCACTTCTTCATGGCAGTGCAAAGAGGCATTCATTCCAGCTAGCCCTCCCCAGAAGAATGTCACTCTTTGCTCTGGTGCACAACAGAAAAAGTCATTCCTCTACTTATTTTTCTATGGGTCTGATCTTCTTCTGCACAGAACACCTTGTTCCCCATTCTAAATGCCAGAGGCATGGAAGATCATTCTTATCATTTTGGCTAATAAGTCAGTACCGAGGACAACTTCCCAAAGTGTGGAGGGCTTGGCTTCACATTCTTCACCTCCTGGAATTGGATCATGCGTAAAAATTTAGATTTTCCTCTCCAGTGAGAGCTGAGGATTTCCAGAACTCTTCCAATCTGTCTTTTGAGATCACCAACAACACCAGGCAGGTGGCCTGATGAAAGCCAGGCTGAGTATGAACTACTTTGCAAATAGTTTAACAGGTGAGCAGCAGTGTCTGACTTCACCTGCATGGGAGAAAGGAGTATTTACAGTACTAAATCCTCAAATTGAGACTGCAAAATCAAATATGACTCACTGGAAAAAAAAAGGCAAAAATCGTATGTCCAATCTATTTCCTCAGACGTGATAATGGTGTTCTGCTGGAATCAGACCCGGGCTAAAGCAGCTACCTCAAACTGCCTGAATAAAAATAGTCACCTGTCCAGGAGAATGTAAGTATTTAGGGAAAAGAAAAACAAAAACCCACAAAAAAAAAAAAACCTAAAAAACTCCTCGCAAAAGAATGACAATAGATCAATTAATTTGGCACCCTACAGAACAAAAGCCCTTCTACTACCTTAATTCTAATTCAAGACTTGTGTAACATAATGAAGCCTCTGTCATTCTGGTTTTAGGATACTGCACCCTTTTAAATGTAGATGAGGATCTACCTTTTCTGAAAGGTCAGCTGTGACTCAACCACTATTTTTATGTTGTTCTGCAAATTGTTACAGTGAATCACTGTACTTTCCCTCACATTCATAGACATCTTATGTTTCTTCATCCCTTGTTCTCCAAAATGAAGGTGGTCTAGACTGAGAAATGCAATACATAATTTGTTCATTTTATGTGGGAGGAAAGCAAAAATACCTTAATTTTGTGAAGAGCATCTAGTTTCCTTAAGCCAAGGTTTCCTATGGAGTTTAAAGGTCAACCAACTTTGATTAAAGGAAATTTCTACCACCATTAATTCCATCTGCTTTTTGGTGAAAAAAATGAGTGAGTCAGACCTGCCTAAAAATGAGCTCACCAGAAAGCTTGTGTGATGTTTCTGAGGTGAATGTGAAACATCTTGAGCACAGCTGAGCTTCAGGAAGGAAGCTTCTTACAATATAAGGTATAACAACACATTACAATATTTGAGTAACAAATCATGAGTCGACATGCCATTTATGTACTCTGAGATTACTGTATTAAAATGATACTTTCTGACTAAACAGAGCTGGTTCATAGGTACTGTCAGTCTTACCTGTTGATTTCATGGAGAAAACACAAACTTGTTTTACATTGCTTTGCTTTCTTCAGCTGTTGGAAGTCAACACATGTGTCAGGGAAGAAGATGCAAGAAGGAACGGTAGAATGGATAAAATGGAACTGATCATTGAGAAGCCAGTTGTCACTTACTATAACTCATATGTTTCTCCAAATTTTGATTCTGTTTGGTCCACTTCCCTCTAGTACAAATTCTGTTTATTATTTGAATTGTGTTTATCTTAGTGAGAGGACTTCCCTGTCAGGCTAGTAGAAATATGAAATCATAAGTGTCTGAGAAATTTAGGTGTCCCAGTGTTTGGGCTTGTATGTTTGCCTAAAGAAAATATTTATTTTTCTTGAATATTTATACCAATAAAACTGAGATCCGCAGTGCTCTGGGGCAGGCCAAGAGACAGATGGCCAGCCATAAAGAAAGGATTGCTAGACTGCAGTAATTATTGCCATCCAAAACTCTGGAAAAAACCATATGACTTTTCCTTTCCTGAAAATTTTATCAAGTAGAACACTCTCAAAGTTCAGGGGTGTGTTAGGAGGCTATCTAAATATAGTTTATGCTGCTCAGAGCAGCCCAGTGATAGGACTTGTAGGTTTTATACATCCTAGGCAAGCACTCACTAAGTTTTACTAAATTCACCATGTGTTTACAACACAAACTGCATAGGAACTCAAGGAAATAAGTCTTTAATTTAGGTGACTGCATTAACTGCTTCAGTTAAGAAGGATTAAAAATATCACTTCACTTCTTTCAGACAGAATGGGAAGAAGGGGGTCAGTGATATAATCCAAAAGACAAAATCTTTAGCTTTGTGAGAAGAATATCCCATGTCTCCTTTTAAGACCAGAAAATTTGGATCCATTTACAGTTTGAATGACTAAGCAAAGAAAGACTTAATTGGAGTTTCAGAAGAGAAAATGCCTCTGGTTGAAACCAATTGTCACTTTGTATAAAGATTTGTTGTCCTGCTCTTTATATTTCATTTTGTCCTTGCAACCCTCTGAAGGACGAGACAACCAATCTCCTTCAAATTCCTTTAAAGGTTGTGGCAAATATGACACCTAGAGAAACATTTGTAGCCAGAAGACATATTTCTTACTAGACCAACATATTTGGTCAGGCTTGAGCATATAAAGACTGTTCTTCATCAGGTCTGTAACTGATTTCAGTAGTCAAACCTCCAACTCCTGCTATTAGTTTTTGTAAGTGATTACCATTAGCATATGGTTGCCAGTGCTAACTACAGGGAACACCAGGGTAATACTAATTAGGAAAGAGGAAACTGTGAAGACTTTCTTGCTGTCTTCTGTTAAACTATTAATATTGTTGTAATGCTATGCATTACAATACCTAAGATAGAGGCACCCTTGTGCTAAACACTAAGCAAACAACTAACATTAGAAAGCCCTTGCCATACAGGATGATACAAGCTAATTAAACAAGACTGACATGGAATAGGACAAGCAACTGATGTGAAAACAAAGCCTCGGGTTGCATAACAATAGAGCTATGTAGAGCTTAAATACCCATCAAACTGGTGCTGCAGCCATTATATCAAACTAACTCTTCAAAGGGGTGAATAGGAAACAAGATAAATCATGAGAGGGTTTTGTAACGTTCTGAGCAATTTTCACGAGGAACAAGACGGGCATCTGCAGTGTTGAAATGATCTGTTGCAGAACATAAAGCACTGTAATGACAGAAGGACACTTTCATCACAGGGCAAAAAATTAAATCAAAAAATTAAGGGATAAAAAATGGGTGAATATTTATATTTGGAGGAGCTGGCATTCATCAGAAGCAATTAAGTTCAATTCTTCAGGTATTGTCACTAAACTGTTAGCAACAAGAGGAAGAAAACATGTTTTAAATGATGACAGAATTCATAACATTTGGTGGAGGTTGTTCTCTTTTAACCTAAGCCATTCAGTTAAGAGAGGCTTACAATAAAGTGAAACAGATTCATCCATCATTAATCAGGCCAATCCAAAAGAGAGTGCCATCCTTTAGAGCATGTTGCACAGCAATAGAGCAGAGTGACACATCGGAATTGACAAATATTATTAATCATTTGAAACTGAACATAAGGTGGTGGCAGCTGCATCTACGATCGCTGCACTTAAAATCCAGCATTCCCCTTGCACTTCCGATTGCAAATTGTTTGTCTTTTACAAAGAAATGGCATCAGATTCCAATAACATCCTTTCAGTTATGTAGGTGACTGTGTAATAACAGGAGATAGATTTTCAGAGGCACGCTGCAGATTATTGGTGGGTGCAATGTGCATCTACAGAACGAACTAGGCAGGGAAAACTGAGGTGTGAAACCAGTCAGAACAAATATGTCCTAAAAAGAAGGGCTGCTGTTCAGTCCGACTGAAAATTATAGCGGCCCCAGCCTTGAAACCAGGCACGCTTTTACATGCTCACCTTCTGGACCCATGGCTGTCTCTGGACGTCCTCCTGTCTCTGGACTCTGATGTTCTATGTAACCATAGGACTCTTGCTTCCATCTAATCAGGAGGTTGGACTGAAATTTCTTGGGCTTGAAAACTAACTAGATATCTCTCTTCTGCTCAGAAACTAAACACCTGCTGGGCTGAGGGAGACCTCTACAGCTATGAAAACTGCAAAGAAAGTGGAGAAATACTGCCCACAGTTCCTTAAAGAACAGGAGTGAGGAGGCACACCATATTTTGAGGTGACAGGTTTAAACCTCAAAAAGGGCACTGTCATGCTTGCCATCCAAAGTGTACTTACATTGTGGAACCTTCTCTTCTGCAGGGTAGGATTGGGTTCAAAAATGGGCAAAGGTCTGTAGGAGGCCAACCAGGGGGATTTAATATGATGGTCCAATCTCCAGTATAACATTAACTGTGGGAGCTGAAAGGGCACATGAAAAATGATCTTTTATATTCCTTCCTGTTACATCCACAGTTGACTGCTTTGAGGGCAGGATACAGGGCAGGATAGCTCAGTATAATGGTTACTATTCTCTGATCTTCTTTTACTCCCTGAGAAGCAGAGTTGTCTCTTCCTGACAGACAATTTTAAGGTAATGGAAATGGCCAGTCACCTCTCATGTTGGTGACTTTTGGCTGGGAGCTTTTGCCCAACTCTTCAAATTATTCTGAAAAAAAAATGTGAAGAGGAAAGTCCGCACTTAACTCAGATGATGTAGTTTATGGCTGGCTTCTCTTGGAAAGAAAATGTTCAGAGATTAGGAGCAATATTAATAGTAATAATATTGAGCAATAGTTGGAGTGCTTCCAGTATATACAAGTATATAAAATACAGAACATAAGGTCTCAGGTCACTGACTTGAACCTAAAGCGATGACGACTGCAGTAAGGGTGGGAAATGATCACTGGGAGTTAATAAAACAAGATACAGTATTATATTTTTCTTCTGTTATCTAGCCAGTTTGTCAAAAAGAAAACTGAAATGACTTGCAAGTTGAATCTGAAAATGCCAGCTAACAAGAGGCTCTCTAATCCAGTAAACCTTCAGAGGAATGAGTGGTAGAAGGTTCTCTACACCAAATCCTCTCAGTAATAAGGTGCAGTCTTGGAAAAGTGAAGGTGCTTACCTGCTGAAGCATATTTCCAGGAGAAGGGGTAAACTGTCCCTCAGCTAAAGGAAGGAGGCATTTCAAGAAGATATTCTTCAGTACTCAACTAAAGAGTAACTGGGTGAATTTCATGGCTTAAGTATGTAAGATGTGGAAGGTCAGGCTAGATGATATAATGGTTTCTTTCTGGCTCTAAAATCTATGACTCTATAAAAAATGTATTAGAAGCTGGAGATGACACCAGTATAATCCTGAGTCACTGCTATGAGCAAGATCTAAATGCAGAATTCTATTCTCCAAGCTTGCACATAAATGTGAAACACTATTTACTGTATGCACAGCAGTGAAAAAGATACTGAAGCAGCATCTTCTGAGAGCATGGTCACTGCTTCTTGTTGAATAAGTTTTCAGCTCTGATCTTGGCTCAGACCTTCAGGCCTTACGGGAATAAGAATGATCATAATAATAGGATTGAATTATCGTGTTCTGCAGAGAAATGAATCAAGCCCTACAGATATTTCCAAAAGAGTATCTCATGGCTGATAGAAGCACGAGCCATGACACATGGCTGCTGACTGCCAGTACTCCACAGGGTGTCACAGCTGCAAACCAGCTGGTCTCAGGTGCAATATGGAATTAATACTTCTGAAGCAATGTCAGTGTTAATCCAGCAGCAACACTGCATCACCCTGCCTGGCCCCCTCTGCACCTTTCCTGTGCCTCTGCTCAGAGCAGACTTTGATACTTGAAGTGAAATACCCAGACAGCATGATAGAAATAATTCTTGCCTTGTAATTTCCAGAATAGCTACATGTCCTCTATGATACATGGCCTTCTGCCCAAACACCCCACCCTTAGGATGCCCAGGGGAGAAGAGAGGATGCTTTTAAGATAAACTTATTAACTTAAACTTTGTTTGTAATCATAGAATGGCTTGAGTTGGGAGAGACCTTAAAGATCATCTAGTTCCAACCCCATGCCACAGGCAGGGACTCTTCTCACTAGACCAGGTTGCTCAGAGCCTCATCCAGCCTGGTCTTAAATACTTCCAGGGGTGGGGCATCCACAGCTTCTCTGAGCAACCTGTTTCAGTGTCTCACTACCCGCATACTAAAGAACTTCTTCCTAATATCTAATCTAAATCTACCCTGCTCTAGAAATCATGCACTGGGGGACTATGGTGAGAGGTAAACTAAACAAGTAACTCATAAAGATAATAGTGATTTAAAACAGACATTTACAAACAGCCTTGAACAACTGAAAGCCACTCTTTGACAATTCTAAAATACCTTTTAACATAAGTACAAATAAAAAAAAAAAAATCAGACCAAATTCCCAACTTTCTCTTTAAAAACCAGGGGGGGACAAATTCCCTGTCTATGTCTCTAGTACTGAAAATACTAAATTTGTAGATTTTTAGGACCTATTATCTAACCCTTTATTCTTAGATGTAAATGTCAAGAAATACCAGCTCACAAACTGAAAGAATAATTTTGTCTTTCCATTCTGCATCTTTTATCAATAAAGAACAATGCTTTTCTTTTTCTTTTTCTTTTTTTTTTATCGCTTTAATTACACTCAGAGACATCTGCTTAATATTGTGGATAAATATGAGATGAGCGCTACTGGATGGCAAGGAATAATACTGCTTTACAAATGATGATGAATAAAGAGGAAGATGAATGTGTACAGATAGCATATCACCATAATGGAGTGCTTTCTAACAGACATTTTTTATTTGTGTTCTTTGCTCTACTGCATGTAAAATTAAATCTCCAGTTCTGTGCCACAGACACTTTTGCATGAGAATAGATTCATGTTTTTCACTGAGGAAGAGCCTGGTTCAATTAAAGGACAAGCCATCTCCTTGAGCCCACATATTTCTGAACTCTGAGCTCTTCAGAGCTTTTACCAAGATGAGCCAGTACACTTACAGTGCCTTGCATAGTTTTGACAATGAATGAAATACTGCACTTCTGATTGCAAATCCCATCTTCCCTCAACAAAACAGAACTACCAGCATGACAAGAAGAGACCTCCCAGGTCAGTGAGACCTTGAATAACACATCTTATAATAAAATCTTCTCTATGGACAGACCAGATTCCAAGTTAGAAATAATTAGATTTTTTTTTTTTTACCTCTCCTACTATGACTAAAATTTTTCACTCTGTCAAGAACCTTCTGCTAATCCCTCCTAAGAGTTTACTTTACAGACTATGTACCAAGGAAAGATACACAGAACTCCTTAACATGCATGTAAGTCAAAATCATGATAGAAGGTTCCTAAAATATCCATTGCCTTAAAGAAATTAGAGGAACCTCAGGTCTGATCTGAAATCCTAAATGCAGGGCCTAAAGAAGACGTATTGAAAGCCAGCACTGCTCTAGCTACAAGACCCCCAGATCTATCTGACTTCAGGAAGATACATGAGATGCATTAATTAGAAGAAGCAGTCCTAAGTTCTTTCTATGGTCAACAGGGGTAAAGCAGATTGGGTTGTAGAGGATAACTCAAAATTCAGGGCAAAGATGTAGCCCTCTGGAAGGGCTCACTTTCTGTATTCTTTGCAGAGGAGACTCAGAGCTACCATTCTTCTAATTAAGGGGCTAAATTTCTAAATCTTGTTGGATGAGACATTAATCCTAGGTCTTTCTAAGATTTATTGGGTTTTTTGTTTCCTATATGAGCAGTTTACCTGAGATGTTGATCCTAAAATATACCTCATACCTGAATATACTACAGAAACAACTTAGGGTGGTCTCATCTTAGCCAACCTGGTATGTGCACACTCCTTCTCACCCTCAGAGGACATAGCTAGTGGATCAAATTATCCCTATATCTTTTCTACATGACTCCTATAAATTATTTCATACCCAGTTCTTATTTTATAATTTTATAGGCAATGGGCCCATTCTCCAGCTCAAAGAAGTCTCTTGTTCCATGATGTGGAAAGACACCAGTTTATACAAGGTGACTGTCTAACACAGACCGATGAGTTGCAGTCTGTCAGTTAGCGACCTTTACTATTGCTGAGCTGAACTTTATAATGTAAGAAAGAAGGGAGCTCTTAAAGACTACTGTTTGAGAAAAAGCAATAGGATTTGGCCTCACATCACCTGGGGTGTGCAGGACTCGTCAGGGTTAATTGAAAAGGCAGAAGGAAACCATATAGCACTCCTCTAGAGCAGTGGGAATAACTATTTCAGAGAGCAAATTTGTGTTACATCACCTCCATGGAGACGTACGGAGAATCAGCCTCTCTTGTTGAGGCTCTCATGGGACCACAGCAAGCACAGACCCATGCAAATAAGAGGTGCTACCACATGTGTTGGGGCAACAATTTAAGGAGCTCTGCAGAAGGAACTCAGGTTCTCTCCTCTCCTTCCATGACAACTCCCCACTTTGTCTGTTAGTGCCAGATGCTCCAGCTGTGTTCACAGGTCTCCACATTGTTGTCAGTGGCAGGAGCTTTGGCATAATGCAGATGTCCACCTCTTCATTCAATTGACAGGAAAGCCCTCCTGACCTCTGCTGTTTGACATCAACTTGTAGCAAGATCTTATTTGGTCATATTGCTAGTGCTTTTGAAATAACATTTCATTTTGATAAATGCACTTTCCTCTTATTTAAAAACATTTACAATTTAACTAAGAAGACCCTCTTTCAGTTTCCTAGCTCCCAAGCACATTTATATTACTAAAGCCCATTATTAGTTCACCAGAGCAATTTTACTCTCATTTCCATTTTCCTATGAGCCCTCTTATCAATGGTCCCAACATACCACTTTTAAAGTATTGATTTCACTCTGCTCTATGCAATAAAGGTGAGGATTTGCCTGTGTGGTAAGCAAGCTCGTTCATTTTAGAAGGTGTTTTGCCAGAAATAAGACGTCCCAAGGATAGCTTAAGAAATAGTTCTGACTTAATGCAGATTTGTTTTATTTTCTTGGTTTGGGTTTAGTTTGTTTGTGTTTGTACTGGAGAAAAAATAGAAAAAAAAAATCTTAAGAGGTGTCAAATCTGGAAGCTTTTGGAACTGCCTTATTGGCTGTGTACATCTAAATATGAAGTGGAAACATCTTCAGAAATAATTTTTTATCCTACCTTTTCTATTTACTTGGGCATCATGAGAAAAAAAAAAAGTAGTGCAGGTAGACCTCAAAGTAAGCAACAGGATTTTAAATTGCTATATTTTCAATCTCTCTCATACGTTTCAAGTATCAACATCTGAAGAGTCAAGAATAAATAACAATAGAAATTCTGCAGGTTTTTTTCAGTTTCAAGGTATTTTTCAAATATTAATCTAGGGAGTAAAGGAAATAATGCAAACAAGAATTATTAAAGGGAAAGAGAGAAATTACTGTAAAACATATCTTTAGGAAAGTTAAGACATTTTACAGGAACACTGGAACAGAATTTTAGAGGGACATCCTGTATCACCCTATACACTCTGTAGCCCCTCGTTAAAATTTTTCTACATAAAGTTATCCAGGTCCATCTTAAAAAGAAGAAGGTTACTCTCCTCCAGGTCTCTGAATAGAAGTTTGTTCAGTATCCCCCTGCTATAGTCAGGCAATTTTACTGCTCTGATCTTTTCTGGCCCTGCAAACTATAAGACAGGGAAGCAGTATGATCATGTAGACTTGATCTTCAACTGAGACTCAACAAACCTAATTTCCTTTGCCCCTCACCTGCTGCATGCTCTTGACCAGCACTCCACCTTTATCCCAGTCTTTGTTCATATCTTCAATTATACAGCACGCTCTCGGAATGATACTACATTTTTAATTCCTCATTAGTATCAGGCATGTTTCAGTGAGGTTTTGACATTGGGCAGTGTATGTGTGTAGTAACGTAATAAAACAGCCTTAGTTACAGGTACTGCTACAAGGTCTGGATTCAAAAGCACCATCCACATCCAGATAGACATTTGGAGAAGGTTCTTCAGAAGATTCAGTAGATCTAAAGCAACCTTCAAGCTTCCCTAAACTTGGCACATTCATGGAAATAATGAGGGAAAAATAAACATATTCATTCACAGAACAATTGAGAATTGAACATAAATGTATAAATACTTTACCATCTCAGTATTACAAGTACATCACTTTGCTAATGTTGGGTATTTGAATCATCTGGTACGTTACTTCTCTATTATAAAAAGGGAGAAAAAAGAATATAAAATATACCTGCTTTCTGTGGAGTCATCTAACTTTCACTAACATCAAGAAAAGATGGAGAGGTGGCATTCCTTAGTTAGCTAAACACTAACACTTAGAGGGTTCTTGTATTTTCCTCAGAAAAGGCTGAAAAATACGCTGAAAATTAAGATAGATCAGGGAGTATCCAAACACCTCTCAGAGTATTTAACAAAAAGTTAGACTCCTACATGGGTAAGCTTTGCTCCAGTCCTCAAGATGCTAGAAAAAAATAATGCATCATATAGCAAAGTAACTTTGGCTTGAATATATCTAGGGAGGATTAACATAAATGATCAAATCCAGAGTTAGTCAGCTAGCCTGCTCTCAAATCTTCACCTTTGCCAGTCCTTTAGTCCACTAGGTCAGCTTAATCAGTGTTTTAGCTGAGTTTAATAAAGCTCTTGAATTAAAAAAAGTGTACTAGGAAGTCCTTCTCCAAATGTTATTTGCTTCTGATGACACTTGAATCAGAATTCTTCTATACAGAATGTGTTTAATCTGATAATACTGAAACGGGTCAGAGGAGAGAGGTATTAACTTTTGTAAATGCAATAAAACTCTGTCCTCTAAAGCCTTTCTTACTAGTAATGAGTTTTCAGTTTTCCATTCCTAGGAGATTATTCTTCTAAGGTCATCTAGGATTTGTGGACATGGTCAGAAAGGAAAATAACAATAGTTTTTTTTAACTTATTTGACTGTCTTGTTTCCAGGCATTTATCCTCTAGGTTTTATTTTGGGCTAATTCCTGTTCATGGTTGTAAACCACGGTTCACTGCGGTTGTTGGTGAATTAATTCAAAACTCAGCTCGTAGCACATGCTGCTACTTCTGTGAAACCAAAGGAGCTAATCTGAACGTCAGCTGAGCAAGTCACACTAAATTCATTACCCCTATATTTTCATCATGATCAGGACTGAACTTAATGCAAAAAATATGGCAAGAGAAATAAGCAGGGCAAAACCTTTCAGAATTTCAGAAAGCTTCTTAGATGTTGACTGCGTTATCTTCTTAATCAGCTAATCAAAAGGTGTCTGAAAGTCTGAAAGAGTCTAGCACATAGCTCGAATTTTCAGTGAAGCTTCATGGCTGGGACAGAAGCGGTTTCACAGACCACAGTCTGGGAGTCATTAATGTTGGAAAATGGTCATGCTTATCCCTCCTCCCAGATGGAGTCTGGGAACCATAACTATGTTTCTGGCTTTATGCATTCTCGCATATAATGCATTTTTATCATAAAAACAAATGTAGCATCCAAAAAAATAGTGTTTTATTCACAGCCTGTTGGGAACCAATTTACTGCACTATAGACTTGAAAATGAAGATATAAAGTGGCACTAGAGAGCCACAATTATGCAAACCAGCCACTGCAACCTATGACCATAAGTACATTGAGCATGCTGGGACTGGCATTCAGAGTGCACCACATGACTTCTTCCTTGCAGTGTAAGAGTGGTTGATACAGGATATAAAAGGCTGCAGGACCTGCTATGAGGACTTTTGCAAAGCTCTGTGTGTGCTTATTTTATGCAGAATAATGGGACTGTGAAGCTGAAATATAGCAAGCGAAAAATTAGTTTTGGAAGAGCAATGTACAATAGAGGTAGAAAAGCCTAAACATCCTAAATGGATACTTAGCTTAGGATCCAGCTGGACTACTCCATTCCTGGCTGCATTAACATATAGCCTGGGAGCTCTGAAGGAAAAACCTTTTTCTGCAACTGCTTTATTTACATCTGACTCCCAAAACAAAACTTCCTATTCTTAGGAATTCAGGTGAGTTGGAACACGAAAGGACTTCATTAAGAGGCAAGCTTTGTATACAGCCTAGTTACTCCTTCAGTGGCAAATTTATTTATAGACACATATCATTTATTATCTTGCTACTGCTAAAATCACTGAATAATCCTGGAAAAAAACCCAAAAAAACCCCAACAGAGGCCAGTATGTCATTATACCCCCTGAAAAGTGACAGGCTATGCCCATCTAATATGGTAGTACAGTAGAGAAAGGTTAGACTTAACTTTGGTTGTTGACGGTAACACAGACACACACACATAACTTTTCTTACATGGGTATTCTAATTGTGCAGATAATATACACTATAAATACAAATGGAAAGATATCCAAAATGTATAGGAAAGTCTGTAATATACAGGATGGTGCACATTTACTACTGTGTTAAGCACATGACAATTCTCTTGTGCTAGGTATATCAGTGTGATTTAATTACCTCAAGAATATATTAATGAATTACTTCTTTGTCAAAGCCATAGGTATATTTCCTTCCTGCAAATTCTCATTCCTGACTTTCCCTTGGGTACACTGCAGAAACAAGGTGATTTCAATAAACCATCCATAATGAGAGTTAAATGTAAGGAAGATGGAAGAAAAAAATACCTAGTTGCAAAGAGCAGAAGTCAAAACCCTAGAAAATAGACCTCTGTATGGATAAAGGTAGTCTTTCAGTATCATTCTCTAGTGGAGATTATATTAGCATATGAAAAGGCATTATTAGAATTAGCAGTAATTATCAAAAAGCACAAGGAGCTTGGAGTGCATTAATAGAAGAGTTACAAGATCATAATTATAAGGTGTGAAGGCATGAATAGTCACAAATCCATAAAGTCAATAAGGTGATTCATTCAAGCAGTGCAAGCAGGATTTGACAGGAGGTGGCCTCAAATAAGCCCTGTGGTCTTGCTGATAGGGCACAGAGGACAGGAGCAGAGAGTTGTGTTCTTTTCCAACCTTTTGCATCTGGCTTCAGAAAAAAACTTTTCTCAATAGCTGCCTTGCTTCCCCAACTCTGACAGTCTGTTATAAACTCCTCAAGACTGCCTCTCACTTTGACCTGACCCTCACAACATAACAGGTGGTATGCAGCTGAAGTGCCTAAATTAGGAACCAATTTTCCAAAGGCTATCAAGAGTCACTGGAGAGAGAAGTCAAAAAAATTCCCACCTACCTGAGGGGATTTCGGTCACATCTCTATCCCCTCCTATCCAGGAACTATAGGGCCCACCAGTGTCATTGGGCCTCAAAAGTGGATCATTTCTACAGCCAAGGGGAGGTACAGGTGCTCCAGGACACTGTGTTGATGCTGAATCAATCAACCAAGACACGGCAAGTTTCCAATGTGAACTTGCAATTTTCCAAAGGTTTATACTGCACACAAATCCAGATGTGCTTCACCACCATTTCAAGTATAAACCTCTTACTCAAAACTGGTAGACATTATGTTCCTACTACAGATCTGATAGCTTAACAGCAGCAATTGAGGGGCAGTTTATTTTTCCTCTTTTTTTTTTTTTTTTTGTTTTGTTTTGTTAATGCAGATAAAACAATTATTTCTTAGTAATTGTATTTGTAGAAAATGCTTAGCCATTTTTAGTATGTCTGAGAAAAAAAAAAGCAGCTTGAATCAGAGCATTCAGCTGCAATATCTCAATTTTGGTACAATGTAAAAAGGTAAATTCTATCAAGAATTTCAGAGTGATGTTTGAATTTTACACTGTCACCTGAAATACGCAATAGGGCCAACTGATATGCGAAATCTGTTTACTTTGCATGCACGGCTCCCTTTGCTCTCAAGCATCCTTTAATTTTTAGCATTAATTTATTTTTCATTTCATTTTAGTATTCCTAAATAATAGAATCTGCTAGAGCCTATATTTGTTGGCAATTATTCTGCTATCTTTTCTTTCCCGTTTATATAGCCAGATGAATCAGATACTATCAATTGATTCATCAATGTGTTCACTTTCTCTCCTCCAAAACTGTGAACATGAGAATGAATATTTATGAGAGTAATTAGATACTTGACTTTGTAAATCATCTGGTGATGCTGTCAGCGAGGTTTTAATTTGCAGATAGGCTTCGAATCTTACCTATCTTCATAAAAAAATGATGAATTTCCACAGCAAGGAATTGAGAGAAAGTATAATTCTATTACCACACATAATTTACAAAAGTATGTTTAGTGAGATGTTTGCTACATACTTCACCACAGATCTTACAAAAATGGACTGATGAGCTAAGGAAGAAAATCAGGTCTAGTACATCAGCATCAAGATTTAGTCTGAGGTTTCTAAAGGAAAATGTTTCCATTTTATAGCTAAGCCCCTGAAATTAACATTTAAAAAAAAAAAAAAACAACAAAAAACTTTTTTCTTCATATAGGGAAAATACACCAGAAAAAAAAAGAAGTGCTAATATTCATTTTTGCCTTGAGAACCTTGCTCCTTTGAAAGACAGCACTGTACTGTTTGTTGTTTATGGCAGCAGCCAAGAGACAGTGTCCATATATATGACAGAGAGATTTAACTTATGCTTTAATAAATAATTTTAAGCATTTATCCAAACAGGAATTACTACCAGCCATGTCAAGAGTCTGCAAGGAACGATTCTTTTGTTTTTGTTTTGAAGAGTTACTGTATCTCCTTCCCTCTGAACAACCACCCCCTCCAGAAGAAGACTATGCCAAGCCATCCTCTCCACCAGTCACACCATGTATATATGCTGGAAACTTCATCTTTGTTGGAAAGTTCATCTTTGTATTTTATTCTAATATACTCCTGCTCTGTCTTCTTTCTCTTTCTTTCTCCTTCTCCTTTTTGCTTTCATTTTTATATGGTTTCCTGTGGGTATGGCCTAAATATTAAAATGCTTGATGAGCACCAAGCTGTAGAAATTACATAAGAATTACACAGATTTTTAATTAAATCTTTTTATGCATTTTAACTTTGATTTTTATTAATAGTGATGAGAAAAATTACACAGCTGTGATCAGTGGCATAGCTCTTATAGAGGTTCTTGATGACATAACATTTGTTTAATTTAGTTGTTTCTTTTCATGTTCAAGAGCAGTTTCAGGGGCATTTGCCATTGTTATTAATTTAGGATTGTTTGATCTACAACTCATTATTTCATGAAATTGAGAAAAATGCTTTCATAGCTCTTAGCTTTGAAATTTTAAGTATCACTAATGCACTACTATTAATAATAAAAACAAAAACAATTACTTAAACTGCAGCAAACTTTCAATTGCCTTCAAACTTCTTCCAGTAGCTTCAAGTGTCACTTTATGTTTATAAATCACAAGAATGATCGGAAGTACAAAGCTAATAAGTTTCCTCCTGCGCAGCTTCAAAATTCTTATGCAGGTTTTGTCTTTTTAGGTAAAATATCACGTATGTGAATTTAGAGTATTATTCAATTCTTAGAATTAAAATCTACCACGTGCTTTCTTTTGTATATGACCAAGTACTTTGCACCCACAGTTCTTATTAACTTTCTATATGGATAGATTAGTCTGTGTTCATACATCTCACATGTAATGATGTAACACTGAAATGGGTAAGACCCACATTAATGTAATGCAAAGAACTGAAACCAGAATTTAAGAATTTCGTGCAAAGACGGTGTGATATTTCTCCTATATGATCCATCTGGCTTGGTATCAGACCTGTAGAGAAGTGGAAAGGAAAGGAAAGGAAAGGAAAGGAAAGGAAAGGAAAGGAAAGGAAAGGAAAGGAAAGGAAAGGAAAGGAAAG
>WTSP01027747.1:16323-47063 GCA_025331215.1 Actenoides lindsayi | reverse complement strand
GGGCTTCCTTTCGTCTCCCCTTGCCCAACCCCCCGAGGTGGAAGCAGGTGGGAGGCGGGAGCCGAGCCGAGCCGAGCCTGGCGGGAGCGGGAGCGCGGAGCAGCCCCCGCGGGCGGCGGGGGTCGCGTGAGGCTGCGGGCGGGCAGCCTGGGTGGCGGGGAGGGGAGGAGGCTGAGGCTGAGGCCGAGGCCGAGGCAGCCGTGAGGGAGCGAGCCCGTGGCTGGCCGGCGGGCTGACAGCTCTCATGGGTGGTGCCAACAGTTCCTGCCTTCCCCCTTCTTACGTAAAAGTTGACTCCAGCTTTGCCTTTTACCCGTTCGAGTTTTGAGGCGTTTTTCTTGCTGCCTCTGGGATCCATCCGTCGGTCGCGGCGCTCGTGACAGGAGGTGGGAGCTTTGGCTCTCTCAGAAAGGGCCTTCGGCTCCAGAGGTTTCTGATGAGCAGAGAGAGGGGGGACTTGCGGTTACGAGGATGCTGTGTTGGGGTGGAAACTAGACTACAAGGGGGAATAAAGCTGCATTTCTTCGCGTCGTCCTGTTTTTTTTTAATGGAACTCTTTTACTCTGTGCTTTCACTCCGTGTAGTTTTGTGATTTCAACCACAGGGCTAGGAAGGAAGGCACCCGATTTTCCTACCTGCCTGCGCTGAACTTATTTTAAGACTTTGGGGTAGGTCACCTGGGATTCGAGAGGGAAAACGTTGGACGTTCTCCACGCCAGTCGCAAGAGTCCAATCTTCGGCGGTTCGTTTGTGCTGGGGCTCGTAGACGGGCCTAACCTTTACCCGTGGATGCCGGGACTTAACCTATTACTGCAGCAGAGTTCTTAATACCAGGTGCCACAGGTAGTTTTAATGGTTTATTTGTTGATGGATGATGCAGCCGGAGTGTACAATGGCAAGGTGTAACAGCCCCTGAAGCAAGGCATTTCTGCGAGTTAACGTTAGCGTAGAATACGGAGCCAAAGTTAGCACTCCATCATTTCAAAAATTTCCAAAGAGAAATGAACAGGGTCGTGTGCATGTGATTGATAACATGAAGGAGGAAAAAAAAAACCAAAATAGTACTTCTATTTCTACACACTTTGCTTCTACTTTGAGGGTTTTTTCTGAGCCGCAAGGATGGAAAGCTAACGCCCATTGACATTCCTGTTGCACTCGAGTTCTGCAGCTGAAAACTCATCTCGGTTTTTTCACTTTCCGTCACGGTTCAGAGTTGTACTGTTTGCAAGTGACTGGTGCCTTGTTAGTTTTCTACATGGCACGAATGTCACTACGTTTGTTGACGCATAAAAAGGCACGAGAACACTCGAAAGAAGGTGGGCACAAGCCAGCGGTGTGCCCTGGCAGCAGACGTGGCCGACAGTGCCCTGGGCTGTATTAAAAAGACTGCAGCCGGTAAACCGAGGGAAGTATTTGTCTCCCTGTACTTAGTATTTGTTAGACAGAGTCTAGAATACTGCGTCCAGTTTTCTGCCCTCGGAGACAAGAAAGGTGTGGATGAACCGGAGCTTGTCCAGTGGAAGGCCACTAGGTCTGTTGGGTGCTGGAGCGGGTGTCACGGAACTTCTGGTCCTCAGTAAAGGGATGGGATGGGGAGGTCTGTAGTGATAAGGTCCAAGATCAAGCTGAGGTGTGAATCATCAGGTCAGAATCATCAGGTCAGAATCAGGCCCAGCAATTTGGCGTCAGACGCAGTCCAATTCTCACTGAGTGGGTCCATAGTGATGCACCACATCTGAGGTCAATTGTGGAAGTCAGACCATGGGTCAGGAACTGGATCAGCAGGGTCGATGACCATGTACAGGCATGCCTACAGCATATCTTGGTCATGGACAGAAGGCCACAGAACCTAAGCTGGAGCCACGGGCAGAGAGTGGCATTGGAGATGAGGCGGATCAGGGCCTTCAAAGGCCTTTCAGTGTTCTTGGGGCCCTGATACAGTATGAGGGATCATATGCTGATGGAACTGGGCCTGTTCAGCCTTGAGAAGAGAAGGCTTTGGTGGGAACTACAGTAGTAACCTTCTAGTACTCCTGTAGAGGAGGTTGTCAAGAAGACAGAGCTAGGCTCTTCGCATTGGTACATGGTGGTTGCATGAGGGATAACAAATATAAGTTGAAACAAGAGGTTCAAGCCAGATGTAATGAAAACCTTTTCTGCTGTGAGTAAAATGAAGTATTGGAACAGGTTTGCCTAGAGTTTGTAGAATAAGGCACGATCCTTGGGCAGAGCCCTTCTGCTTTTGCCTTGTCTGCAAGCACTGTAAACCAGGAGGCATCTGACCTCCATGCTTCACACAGAGGAAAGAACAGATAGGCAATGTGGGATCCCTGGTAGGTAGTGAGCTGCATTTTGATGGCAGTAAGATGTATTAACAGATCAGGCTGTTAAACTGCCTGTTGAGGAGGGGTGAAAAAATCCTATTGTTGAAAAGCATTTAAAACCCAGACTGTAAACCAGGTAGGCATGTTCTGGGGATAGCTCCAGGGGGATGAGGCAGACAAATCAAACATGTGCCTCAAGAAACCTTTAAGTGGACAAAGGTATTCGTTAAGCTTAGCATTTCTTTGCGGTGATGAAGTAGTAGCATTGGTTTAAAGGCTCTGAAGTTTGGGTTAATCTTTGTTTCAAGCAGTTTCAGCAAGAAAATTCTTCTTATTTCAGTTCTTTTGAAAGCACTCTTCTGCTGTCAGAGTTACCCTTTCTAATGCAAACCCTTGTCATGCTGGTATTTCTGAAGGTGGAAGTGACTAACAGCTAGGGTGTTTATTTCCAGGATTCCTGTTACAAATGCAAAAGAGGAAACAAACTGCATTAACAACTGGAAAGCTGATTATGTTTCTGAGGCCAAGTCACTGCATGTCTCTAGAATCAGCTGGACTGGGTTAACTGAGCTTTAGTGCACCGATACTGTCAAAGCAGAACTGCTTTGGCAGAGTTACAATTGCTTGGGCTGGTCTGTGTGTTCTCCTAAGGATTTGATGAAGTATATCAACCTCCTGCAGGCACAGGGCTACAAAAGCTGTGTTACCCTTATGTGGCATGTCTGGGGAGGAGGCAGAGCTAGCCTGGAGAGGAGCTCCGAGAAAGTAAGTGAAATTGCAGGAGTCTTGAGAAGGCAGTAGGCTAAGGGAGAGGAAGTCCGTGGCTCTCCCCTGGGAGGAAGGGCTGAAAAGGGAGGATGAGGTGGTACGCTGAACAGCGAGCTGAAACGTCACACGCAGCAGGTTTGAAGGAGACTTAGCTCAAAATCTTGTGATTCTGCCTTGGGGAACGGGGATTAACTCATATCTTAGGGATAAGAGGGCTCTGTGAGCTCTGCTGTTTTTGGTGTCTTTCAAGCTGACACCTAAAGTCATTTGATCTGAAAGAGTGTGGAAGTCAGGGCTTGAAAGCTGAAGGAATCCTGGGTTTAGGACACGGGTGGTAAGTAGGTTAATAAGACACTGGTTAGTAGGAAAGAAAACGTTGTGAAAAAGGTAGGCCAGTAGTACTTTCTGTTCATTAGTTTTATCTGTATTCAGGGGTTGCACTGTGCTCTATAACCTCTAAGTAATCATTACTGATTACGGATGAGTATGGCTATAGAGGGGAAGAGTCTGAGGGACAGCATTTCACAGATTCACAGAATGCCTTTGGTTGGAAGAGACCTTCAAGATCATCTAGTCCAACCTTCGACCCAACACTGCAAGCTCACCACTAAACCATGTCCCTGAGCACCGGGACCACGCGCCATTTAAATGCCTCCAGGGATGGTGACACCACCGCTACCCTGGGCAGACCATTGCAATGTTTGATAACTCTTTCAGTGAAGAAATATTTCCTAATATCCAGCCTAAACCTCCCCACGTGCAGCTTGCATCCATTCCCTCTGGCCCTGTCATACATACACCAGGGAGAAGAGGCTCTCCCCCTCATTGCTCCAACCTCCTTCCAGGTAGTTGTAGAGACTGATAAGGTCTCCCCTCAGCCTCCTCTTCTCCAGACTAAACAACCCCAGCTCCCTCAACTGCTTCTCACAGGACTTGTGCTCTAGGCCCTTCACGAGCCTTGTTGCCTTTTTCTGGACACGCTCCAGCACTTCTGTGTCCTTCTAATAGTGAAGGGTCCAGAATTGAACATAATATTCAAGGTGTGGCCGAGTACAGGGAGAGGATCACCTCCCTGTTCCTGCTGGCCACAGTGTTTCTAATACAAGCTAGGATGCCCTTGGCCTTCTTGCCCGCCTGCACACACTGCTGACTCATCTTTAGTTGACTATCGATCAATATCCCCTGGTCCTTTTCCAACTTGCAGCTTTCCAACCACTCATCCCCAAGTCTGTAGCTTACCGTGGGGTTGTTACGACCCAAGTGCAGGACCTGGCACTTGGCCTCGTTGAGCCCCATGCAATTACCTTTGGCCCACTGATCTCACCTAAGTCCTGCTGTAAAGCTTCCCTACCCTCTAGCAGATCGACACACACACCTAGCTTGGTGTCTTCTGCAAATTGACAGAGGGTACACTCAATCCCCTCATCCAGATCAAGATATTGAAGAGAACAGGCCCTAGTGTTGAACCCTGGGGAGCATCACTTGTGACCGGAGGCCAGCCAGACATAGCTCTGTTCACTGCCACTCTTTCAGCCTGGCCATCCAGCCAGTTTTTTATCCAGTGCAGAGTGTATTTATCCAAGCCTTAGCTCCATAAGTTTCATACTCTGGTGTTACTAACCGAAGTTCCGATTTTTTTGGTAGTGAAAGGTGTCTCAACACTTCTTATGGTGATGTACTCCAGTTTTTATGTAGCTGTACTCACAACTCCTATTGAGTATAGGGAAGGAGACTTTCTGTTTGGATTTGCTTATTTCTAAAGGTTCAATATTTCATGAATGCTTTTGAAAACACATTGTCCTTTCTCTGTGTCTGTTACTGTTTTTTCACCCATAACTCTGCATACAATTCAGTGTGAGGTGGTTCCGCCCAGATTGTTGAATTAGCTTTATTTTGAACAGTTCTTTGATTTCTCAAATATGTACTTATCCTAAAATCAGCTTTACATTGTGTTTTATGTTAAGACTGTAACCATATACAACTGAAAGTTGTTGCTTTGCTTTGTTTGAAGAAAGTGCAGCTGAAGTTATGAAGGATTGAAGGCAACATTCTAAGAATGTTTAGGATATTGTTTCCACTGAAGGACAATGTGAAGAGTATTGTTTGTATGTATTTATATACACAGTAACAAAATGCCATGGCGGGGTGGGGGGTAATGGGATAATGCCTCTGGCAATAAAAGAGACCTGTACGAACAAGCAGACAGCAACATGTCTCCTTGTGAAATAGAAAAGTAAATGTCTGGCTTAAAAGCCTGTAAAGGAAACCTTCCAAATACAAATAGAGTGATTCTTTTTGATACAGCAGAGTATTTGGATCTCTCCAGTGCTGTCTTACAAAGTTTTGTTCAAGTAACAGTGTCTCTGAGCATTAAACAGTGCTGATCTGCTTCCCAGCAATGGAGAAAGCAGCAGAACAGGTAAGACTTCTGCATTTCATAGCACCTGGAACACTATTGACAGCAGCAGAAGCAGCTATGGGGAGAATATGTGTAGGCACCTATCGCTGAGCTATTTGGTGCCATCGAAAATGAAAACCAAGGGGGAAGAACTGCACCTCTGCAAAAAGATTCCAGCTTACTCCCCTCACAACTGCTCAGGATGGAAATTGAGCTGGATCCGACATTGCGAAGCGTCTCCTGTTTTAGGTGGGTAAACAGGGAAGACCCAGGACAGTATTTCAGGTGAACGTGGTTGTAGGTTAGGTTAAGAAAGCCATGATAAAAGTAATGGCTGGGACCAGTGATCTGTAGAGGGATAAAAAAGAGAGGAAGACACGTTGTGAACAGAAGCTTTTTCTAATTGTTCTCTATTTCAAATATAGAAGACAAAGTGAAAACAACTGTGAAGAGAGAAGGTCTCTTCTAGGGAGAACCAGGGGGAGAAAGTGAGAAAAGACAGTCTTAAGTTCCCACATCAGTGTACATTCAGCTGCATGGTTTTCAGTTTTCCAAGTTCCATGTGGTCCCACCCTTTCCTGGTGGATGGTCGCCACAAAATATCTCCCAAGAAACTCTACCTTTTTCATTCTGTTTTTCTTAAAAGAAATTATCAGGACATCTTTTTAAAACCAGTCAGTTTTCCCTGAAAAAGTCACCTTCATTAGGTGGGGTTGTTGTGGCCTAAGTGCAGGATCTGGTATTTGACCTTACTGAAACTCATGGAATTGGCCTTGGCCCAGCGATCCAGCCTATCCAGATCCCTCTGTAGAGCTTCCCTACCCTCAAGCAGATCGACACTTCCACCCAGCTTGGTGTCATCTGCAAATTTACCAAGGGTGCACTCTATCCCCTCATCCAAATCATTGATGAAGATGTTAAACAGGAGTGGCCCCAGTACTGAGCCCTGGGGGACACCACTCATGACTGGCAGCCAACTGGATTTAACTCCATTGACCACAACTCTTTGGACTCGTCCATCTAACCAGTTTTTCACCCAGGAAACTGTATGCCCATCCAAGCCAAGAGCAATCAAATTCTCTAATAGAACGCTGTGGGAAAGAGTGTCAAATGCCTTACTTACATGATAGGCAACATCCACAGTCTTGCCTTCATCCAGAAAGCATGTCACCCTGTCATAGAAGGAGATGAGGTTTGTTAAACAGGACCTGCCCTTCATAAACCCATGCTGACTGGGCGTGATCACCTGGTTGTCCTGCATGTGCTGCATAATAGAACCCAGGATGATCTGATCCATCAGCTTCCCCCGTACTGAAGTCAAACTGACAGGCCTCTAGTTCCCCAGATCACTGAACAAGAAAAGCTCTTTGTGTATTCAGAGGTCAGACAGCTGTGACATTTGGTCCATAACCTTGGATCTTCTTTCTAGAGTGGTCCAATGCAGCCAGATAAGTTTCATAACCAAAGCTGATTGAAATGTTTCTTTCTGATTGTTTTTTTTCCTACTGAAAATGCTTTGTCAGTAAAATTTAGCTACTTGAGCTATAGGACAATGTTGCTCCAAGAAGACAAGAGTGGAATTTGACTACAGATCAATATAGCCAGAAACAGGAAGAATATCCTTATGGAGCGACTAATTCTGCAGTAAGCTTTCTGAGTGAGGAAAGGGGAGAATTAACTTATCTGGGGAGGAATGAATAAAAGCTAGCTTATGAAAACATGTTTCTTCTTGCACTAATAAAGTGTTGTTTGATCTTTTAGATTGGCTCTCTTTGACCCACATTTCTACTTTTGTAAAACATTTGATTTTTTAGGAAAAAAAAAAAAGAAAAAGGACTTTTATAAAATAGAAAGTTACATGATTTCACTTCTAGGAAAAATCAGAGGAGAAGTCACACATAAACAAACAATCCTGTCCCAGCCAAATATATTGCAGATTTAATCATATTCCTGTCCTTTATGTAGTATGGAGGGCAAAGCCTCACATAATGCTACATGATGAAGCCTGTACTTTTTAGTCTGAAGTCGATGATGTTCCATTTTCTTCCTCCAGAAATTGTTTAATAAAAATGTCTGAAATCTTCCCAAATGAAAATGCTACTGTTCAAAAACTGAGAGAGGAAGAGAGAGAGGAGAATTTGGAGAAAAGTGGTTTCCAGTTTTTCAAGGGAAATCTGAAAACTTCTGTGAGGAAAGAAAAAAAACCCTGTTATTTCAATGCAAACTCAACATTATGTTAAAGAGGGGTCTGATTCAGAAGAAAAAAAAAAAAAAAAGTTGTGTATCAGTAGCTAGTGTAATGAGGAGGTTTTACTGAACTTCTTATTCATCTTCAAGTGCTTTTTGAACCTTTCCGGACTATTTTCCCTAATATATCCAGCAACAGTGAACTCCACTGATGATGTCTTGTTTCCAAAAGCACTGTAACGCTCGTCAGCTTTTTCTGAAAGGAAATGAGTTGCATATCCATCACATCCTTGCTCTTTGTTCTCATCTATAAGACTCCAATTAATCTTTTCACCACCTATCTTTTTGCATTCACTCGTCTGCTCCCTCTCCATTTCCTTTTGCTCTACTTGATCCTCCTCCATTTTTACTCCCTTCCTCTTTTCCCAATATGTGATTTACACCATCTTTCATGTTACTTCCAAAATCAGAGTGACCAAGTAAATAACATTCCTGTCTTTTTTTACACCAGCCTTTCAAACATCCCCACTTCTTGTGTTCTCTTCATCACTGATGCAGCAGCATCTTTTTCCCTGGATTGATTTCTATAGTATAAATGACACTTATAAGGCTCATAAAAATTTTATTAGGGCTGAAATCAGCCACAGGGAATCTCAGAAAAGACTAAGATGTGTAATTATTAAAAATTGAATACAAACATTCTAATTCATATATGTATGTACAATATATTAACAGTTAACACATTCTAATCATATGTGCTCCCAAAGTATGTATCTTTAGTCAGAGTAAGTACTCCGGAGAAGCACCAATCCTTTGTGATCCATCTTTATGCTGTTGAAATCGAATATACTGACCATCAAATACATTCTTATTGTCTAAGTTATTTTTTATTTGCTTAAATTTCCTAAATGAGTGAACAACATTAGTCAAACTAAATCTAAACCTGGGATGGGATAAATTCAGAAATCTCCTGAAAATTTTCAACTGGGGGATCAATCAGATGATACTGATGAAGTCAAAAAATAACATTGAAATCCCTTGAAATTTATGAGCTTCCTAATGAGGAGCAGGACCAAAATTACACTTATAAAAAGGCTCCTTCAAACCATACACATTCAAATGGAGTCTCAAAGCTATAAACTTGATTACTCCTTGACAACTGCTCCAAACCACAGCAGAGAGCTGTGCTTTCATATGACCTTGCGGAAGGCTGATGAGATCTGACAAGTGCCATATTTACGGGAATGCAAAAGCTTTAGTGCACTGACATCGCTGTCACCCAAGACAGATCAAAGAAGACAATTGGCCTCCAGCTTCTAAATTGAATATGTAATGACTATTAGAAGGAACTAAGTAAGCAAGACTTGCACTGCTGACGGTTGCAAGAGTCCCACCCGTTTATTATGAACTTAACTAGACTGGTCAAGAAAGCAAATGGCTCCTAAATTTTTTTCCTTCCACAACTGAAGCTAGTAATTCACTATTTCATTTCCAGAGGAGTGTGGACAGATTTGATGAATTCACTGATGCATGTGACCTGCAATAATTAGGGAAAAGAAGTTGCAAAAAGTAATTGTGATGAGTTCAGTCATAATTCCATTGTATTATATTTAGTAAAACATAGGGATTTTTTTCAATAGAGGCTTCTGTTTGTCTCTCCGTGTGAGAGCAGAATAGAGGATAAGTCATTAATGCTGATGAGACTCACTGCTCACATTAAAGCCCCAAGCAGTTGGGTTCTTTGGATATTAGCTACCAGTGTCTCAGTCTTTTAACAGCTTATTGCCCACTAAACCAATTCCCTTGGTGTGCTGAACAGCACACACAGAGTGCAGTAAAGCATGTCTTGTTCTGGATTTCTCTATGCATTATTGTAAAATCAAATGCATTCAGCAGTTCATCGTGCAAAAGGAATTATGTCGTTGACATTCTGCTACAGGAGCCTGTAAATTATGTGTTTGCACAGCGATCTCAGCTAGAGAAGTGGATTCGTTGTTTTGCAATCACTGGATATTCTGGTCTCATTGGTTCTGGTCCTGAAAAGTACCTGTAATGTTGTACATACTTCCTAAAGAATAATTTTCTTTAAAGTGTTGGGTGGTAGGGTTTGAACCATTTTAATTCTGCAATAATAAGTAACTGAGGGAGCTGATTTTTCTGCCTTCTGATTTCTCCCTGTGTGATCTTCCGCATCATATCTTAAAGGAGACACTGACTGCTCAGGAATGGACAGGAACAAAGTAATACACACAGCCAAAGAATAAGCTCAGCTGGACATGGTCCAGGACAGAAGCAAAACACCTGCTTGATTCAGAAGTTATTAGCTGAGGTGCTGTGCTAACACATATACTGTCGTGCTAATCCATCGGTATTGCTTTCATGAGCTGATTTATACCTCTGCCGTGCACCCACTTAGTCTGAGCAAGATGAGAAACTGCAGAGTGAAAAGGTCACTCAGTGCCTCTGCGGCAGCTGGCTGGGAAATCTGCCAGCTGGGTCAGTGTGGGTATCATCATAGGTGTGGTGGGCTCAAACTTCTTCCTACCTCACCCTTGTATTTCCTCTGGCTATTTCTGAGACAAATTCAAATGTGAGAGACGCTGTATCTGTTATCATATCTCAAAGGTGGTAGCAGTTGTGGAAAAGAGAGAGGAAGCTGGGCTTTTCAAAAGGTGGTGGTTTATTTCTCTGTTCATCTGGTTGTTTTTAAAATGCTAATGGTTTTACAGTGTTGTTTATTAAAGAGAGGAGAGGGAAGGGAGCAGTGTAGGACAGCATGAAGGTGATAAGGTACACTGAATTGAGACAAATGTTAAATACTGGAATATTTCTCCTTTGGAAATAATGAGAGATTGTGCTTCATTGAGATAGTCTGAATGTAAGAAAGGAATAAGAAAGCCACATCACTGAATGGGTTAAAACAGGGGTTTGGTTCCCACAGGGACTCCCCTCCCTTCAGTAATGTGGTCTTCCTCACCACACTCCTGTAGTGCATGCAGCTCAGCACAGCCACTGGAATAAAAGACTGGAAACGAGTCCTGAAAACATACAGGCAGCTGTCTTTATTCTTAGCACCCTGCAGAGAGAACTTCAGAAAGCCTGAGGGAGATGGCACATCGGCTGGGGTCAGTCCTGGGAGCACACAGAGTGGCTGGTGCAGTGCAGTGGGGGGTCTCTGACTGAAGGCTGCAAAGCTCAGTGAGTTCCTTCCGTTGCCATGTTTTCCACCACACATCCAGGAGAAGAAGGCTAATGCTTGGAGGACACACACAGAGACATTTTCAACGGAGCAGAGGAGTGGCAGATCCAAGGTGGGACAAAAGGATGTTGAACAACCCTGTATCTTGAAGCTGGGGGGGGGGACTTGGAGAGGAGCTGTAGATGGGAGAGCCCAGAGGAGATAAAATCATAGAATCATAGAATGCTTTGGGTTGGAAGGGACCTTTAAAGGTCAATTAATCCAACCTCCCCACAGTGAGCCGGGGTGGTGAGATGGTGGGATGTCACAGCTTCTGGCATACAAATTGCTGACATGCTTACACTAAGTAATAGGAAGCACCCCACAGGGAAGGGGATGGTCCCTGTGTCTCCTTCACAAGCTAATAAGAAGAAACATTCCAACACTTACTTGAAATGGATTCCAGCTTTGAACCTCACTCCTTCACTTAAGCACGTGTAGGGCCCAGCTGCCCTGGGCACTTTTAGGATGTTTGGAAGGGACTGGTCTGCACCTCATTTCAGCCATCTAGGTGTTGCACACACAGTCAAAGTAAATATTCCCACATGCTGTATCTTTGCACTGGAGAAAGCATAAGCGACTCAGTTAAGAAAGAGCCTAGGTGAATCCCACAGTATTTTTCTGGATGGCTTTTTGTGGGTAGAGACACTTCAGCCGTGGTTGCTTCCAGTTATATGCAATAAAAACTGTATGCAACTAAGGATCTTCTGAAGAAGCCTTTGGATACTGCATGTATCCAAATACAGGTTGGATTACTTAGGATTATTGTACATCATTCTTCTAAACTCAGACAAAAGTATCCCATCATACATTAACTTAATTTCTATATGTGCTTTTGTAAAGTCTTCCTAAACATACAGCACCAGCATTCCCCACTATATCTCACTAGCCTTTAGCTTCTTCTCCAAAAGACCAGGAATCTCCCACGGGTCCTACGTTGCATCTGCCAGTGCTGGTGGCTGTCTCAGGTACCACAGGGCAAATCAAACAGTACTGGACATTTGTGGTCTTGTAACTAAACTCTTCAGCTAAGTATGTTAAAGGAATATTCCAGAACCTTGCTTTCTGTTTTAGTTTGGATTTCTGTACCACTGGACCTCTTTTGGCAGGTGTTTTGTTGTTTGTTTTTTGGTCTATTTTTTTTTTTTAAATTATGCAGTTTTGAATGAAAAATATATGAAGAAGTGCATTAAAAATTATTCAAAACCCTTTCTATGATTACAGGGACACTAAAGGTGAACTCCAGATATAGAAATCAAAAGGTGAGAAGGTCAGTGATCCATATTTATATCACTTCTGAACTTTTGCAGAGCTCAGCCAAAAGCATAAAGACACAGGCCAGACAGCCATATGCAACCAAATCATGCCGAGTGCTGAAATTTGCTTATAAGCTAAAGTTAGTATAAGCCTGAACTTTGTTGGCTTGTTTTAGTATGCCCTGAGAGCTTTGAAAATCCTTCCCTCAGTTTGGCTTTCCTAAAGATTTGGCCTATGTCTCTATTTCTTCTCAGGGAAGTCTTCCAGATTTAACGTATATATTTGATTCATGACCACTTTTATCATTAGCTGAACATACTGCAAATTGTTGTAGTGTTTTATTCTTATTTTGTACTCTGACAAATAACCCTCACAAAATGTTTCTCTAAATCTTTGATACTAGCTAAATATTCAGAAGTAAGGGGATACAGTATGAAGGGAAGAATTACCATCTTAATGAGCTTTGTCTCATTAAACAGTCTCACTCAATTAGTTTCACAGATTTTACTTTAAGAATAGGAACAGAGAGTTCTAGATATCTGTAGCTAATTTTGGCTTATTTAAAACTAAAAAATCAACCTGCCAGAAAATATTTAAGTGCAAGGACAGTAATGAGTATGGTCTTGGATCTTTTAAAAAAAGTAAGTTTCTGAATCAGGAAATTAGATGAAAATACATTGTCAATTTTACTCATATAAGAAACGTGTTGGCAATTTCCCCAAGCAAAACGTGATCACTTCAGCATAAAGTGTTATTTGTAATACAAAGGCCTTTAGTGTTCAGACAGTCTAGATTTGCATTATTTCCCCACAAGTCTGTAGGCACATTCTGTTCTCTGCCATTGCTGGCTTATGACAAAAGCTTGCCAAAGGTCTTTCACAACAGCACTGTCATCTGTCGATAACGTGAAAGTGTCACCTGCACATAAAGTGACATTTTATGCGGCTGAATAGAGTGTTTCACTTAATCTGCCACTTCTTGTTGTGCGGGCTTTGTCAGATTCCCCACGAATTGCACTCTAATCTCTGCATCCCTGTTGGAAACAACACCCATAGAGTTCAGAAAAACTATGTCAAGGATCAACTGAAAAGAAAAGCATCTTCAACAACATCCAGCAGCACATAGTTAGGAAAACAATGACAAAACAAGGGAAGTGTAGAGTGATGTTTTCCCCAGAATGCTCTCCTATCTCCTGGTAATCTAAGGCTTAGTACTTAAAAGCTGAAGGATGCACCATGTTAGAAGACCCAACAGACCTTCTCCAGACATAAATAAATTTTTAACCCACCCCACCTACAGTGTTTGCAACTAGATGAACTCCATGCAGTGGCTTTCTCAAGTGCAAAAGAGATGAGGCTGATGTGCTAAATAGAACAACATATTAAGTGTATATGATCCACTGCTCTATCAAAAGGCAAGATATATTGGAGTAGCTGACCTAGAAAAGTTAAATTAAGATATTCTCTGTGACCTGGATAGTGAAGTTGGTTTTTCTGCATCATGATATATGAACTAACCAGCTTGTACCAGAGGTAACTGCAGTGTGCAATGTAGATGTGCTCTAAAACACAATGGGTGTGATTCATCTCACCAGACTCTCAATGTCTGCAGTGCAACTGCCTCTAATGGAGCTGGGCACCTGCCTGGAAAATAATGGGCACTTTTAGGAAATGATATAATTGACCTACTTTGGCATAAAATGAATCATGCCTCCAAAGTACTTGTTCCTCTCATGGAGCTTATTGGCAGGCTGGAGTTCAAATATTTCAAATATATCAAATACAAGTTTGTTATCTGCGTGGTTCTCTGAAGTACTTTGTCCAAAACAGTTTTCAGTAATTTATACTGATATGGAAAATTTCCATCCTCCCTCCCCAAGATATCATGAAATACTGGTATACTCCGTATTCATCCTACTAAGTTTCTGCTCATAGTTTTCCATCTGGGCAGCAGCTTCCTGCTCCTCCTCTTTGTTTCCCATGCTGTATGCATCGGTATAGAGGCACTTCAGCTGGTTTATTGGCCACATCACCTTTTTAAAGGAGTTTGCCCTAATTCCCCTGAGAGAACTGACAGGTGTTTCCCTGTTGTTTCCCAATGTCTCAGCAGCCCTTTATCTTTTGTGGATAAATAAATTATAAATTAATAATAAAAAAAAAAAAGACAGTTTTGTTTCAAATACTCTTTTTTTTTTTTCCCATGTCCTAAAACCAGTGAGGATCTACAAATAAAATACCTTTTTCAAAAGGACAGTGTGCTATATATTCTTTAATGGGAAAAAAATCTTTGCTTGTAACATTTGAATTTTAATGAAGCTATGATTTACAATAAAAAGAATGTTGATACAGGAAGTTCAACTATTTTTAGTAGAATAGTTTACAGTCTCTCCTGGGCAGCACAAAAAAAAAAAATCTTTTGTAGATTAGCTTTAGTCATATTTTCTAATACACACATATAAAATTTTGGGATGAAACCAAGGTGATATTTTTCATATTCAAGGAAATAAAGTTAATATTCAGACTGAACTATGAAAACCACATACAGCTTCTCAGTTAACTATAAAGATAATCCCTAAAGATATTCTTCTGCATTTTTATTGAACAAAAAGGAGGAAGACACGAGGGGAAAAAACAAAGATAACCATCACAATGAAAGCAAAAGGTATCAGTAAATGAGGTGGGGAAAAAGTAGCCTATAATCCTCATTATGAAGTACAGCTGATAAAGACTAACAGATGACATCCATATAAAAAAATCCTGTATAAATAGCAGGGGACTTGAGAACGAGCCAAGTCATCAAATTGCACGTGCAGGTCTGTAGGGCTGCATGTGAGCCAGGAGTCAGTTCATTAACCCAAATGACCTACAGTGCTGCAAAATCAGATTATTGTTGAGTCTGCCACTCATCAGCTCCTCTCTCCCTTGAACTCCTGTTTCTGCTCAGGAAATAATTGTGCAAGATTTACTGAAAATAAAAGGTTGGGGGGCGGGCCTCTTGCTCTTCTTGATAACATCAGTGTGTTTCAGCTCAACTCAGCACATGTGGAGCTCACAAAAAGAGCCCATCTGATTCTCTTCTGGCCTCTTCAATTCCTCAGACAGAGCCCACCTGTGTTGTATCAAGGACCTGATTCCTCATAAAACATTTTTGGGAAGATCTTCCCTTTGGAAAAATGAGCCATAACTTCCAAATGATATTGAGGAAATTCACGGACATTATCTGAATGGTTGAATGAACAATCAGAAAGGCTACACACTAGCAACAGATGTTTTCAAGCTGGAAATAAAAAGCAGGTAGGTTTCTAACCATGGCAAGCATGAAGGTCTGGGATAACATCCCAGCAGAAGTGTGCATATGGATTGAGGAGTTAAGAAACATTCCAATTTTAAGATGATCCTTGATAGATTTTGTCTGTGGATGCTGATGATACCTCAGGATCTGACACTGTGGTCATGAAAGTCCCTTTGAATCTGATACTTCATACTCCTATTTTTTTTCTGGCAAACAGTGAAATGTTAACTGATTTAAAGCCTTTTCTCCTGCTGCACCTGCAAGGCAAATTGGAGCAGTATGAGGAAATTGATATCTTACATTATATTCTCTCTTCTCTATCTCATAAACATTTTCTTCATTTCCCAGTGTGATTTTAAAACTTTATAAGGAGCAGATTAACAAAGCTCACTTTTAATACTTCTTCCTTTTTTTTTTCTCTCCTTTTTACTTATTTGTTTTGATCAGCTACAGATAATATATGCACTGGCAAACCATAAAACACTGATATGATGGCTGGCTAACAAGACTTTTATATTACCATGTTACTGGGCAGAACAACGATGCAATCTTTTTGTTTTATTAACTATAAAATAAATATATTGCTCCTTAGAGTCTGGAACAGGACACAGATACATGGAGCAAGCCCAGCAACAGTCAGAAACACAGTCACTCCAGAGTAGCATATGATTTGAAGTCTGCTTTAATGTCAGAAACTCAGAAAATAAGACAGAAAGATGGCAAAAATAGTGGACTGAGCTCTGTAGGCATTCATTAATATTTGCAAACATTTTTTCCCAAATCCTCTGTTGGTTCTTGGTGAATCCTGGGCTAAGTGTTGAGTTTTGGGGATTCCAGTCTCTCCTGGACTGAAGCCAGCACAGTACCGTTACTCGTTACACCTTCATAGTGCAAATTCCCCCAAATTCACCTTGCTCTCCTGAATGGAGAGAAATTTCAACACACATGACCCAGGTCCTTAAGCAGACATGTCTCTTGAATTAACAAATTCTCCAAATTGTAATGAAAATGGGACAGAAAGCTAGGCACATTGTTTACATATCCCTTTCCAAGGGCAGTTTTTTAGGTGGCTATGCTGACTTTGCACTGTGAATCCTGAGGAGCACTCACAAGGTTCCTTCCATCAGTGCTGGACACAACCTCCAGCTGAGGGTAGTGGAACAACAGCCCCATGAAACAACCTCTTAAAACATGACAGACATTTCTTTAATGTTTGTTTGACTACAGCCATAATAATGTTTTCCCAACATAACATAGAACAGGATGGAAAATTGCATGTGTTGTTTTACCATTGATTGTGTTT
The DNA here is from genome assembly GCA_025331215.1 of Actenoides lindsayi. Taxonomy (NCBI): domain Eukaryota; kingdom Metazoa; phylum Chordata; class Aves; order Coraciiformes; family Alcedinidae; genus Actenoides; species Actenoides lindsayi. Next base: position 30,297 of record WTSP01027747.1, on the reverse strand, counting down.
GATACTTTGCTTTGCAAATTGTTGTGGTGTGTGCTGCAAGGCAGTTTCTCCCCAAAAGGTGCCTACAGAAACTGGGCAGGTTTGCAACACTCCATAAATTGTACAGGTGGCACCAAACAATCTACTGCACAGTGTGCCCTGCTGAAAAGCTGCCTTATCTTTCCAGGCCAGTGGTGTTGTATTAGCCTACCTGAACCTCTGGTCTAGCAAGCTCTGTCTTGAGAGAGACTCAAGTGAGAGTCATTTATTTATGAGCTACACTGGTTGTAGCTCTGATGTTCACGCTACCACTCTAAACTCCAAAATCTCCATTCTATATCTACTCTTACCAGCCACATCACCTGAATTTGATAAGGCTTTTGTGGTAGGTGTTCTCTATATCCTCTTTTTTTCCCAGTCAATCACTGCTCACTCATGCACTGTACCTTATACACTGAAATATTTTTTCTAATGGTTTGTATTACATCCCCTCTATGTCCCCAGGAATGCATTTTCTGCTGGAAAATCACTGCATTGTGAGTAGAAATCAAAATATTAATAGTGCAGTGTGATTTTTTTAATTATTATTATTTAAAATACAAAATGTGACCCTAGAAACCTTAACCCGGTTTTTCTTTTTTGTTTTTCTTTTTTTTTTATTGCACAATATGTAGAACAAAAAGACAGTCCAGAAAAATTGTATTTGCATCCATTTGGATCTGACCCCAATTTGAAACCCAGATTTAGAGCCCTACTCTTACAGAGGAGGGTATAGGTATGTAGAGCATCAAGTCTGTTCCTGACACCAGCTGCATAAATGGCTGCATGGAGGCACAGCGACCCTCATGTCATTGTGCTGGGGGAGACCTGTCACGCAGGGAGAGAGATATGTCAGCTCAGAGTAGGTTTTAACCAGGGTACTTTACTTCAGAGTGAGCACATTACAGAGAGAAGCTGGGAACACATGAACTGCCTTACGTGCTGCTGCAGCACGTTTACAGCAGATGGAGAACATGGCACTGCATGGATGTTCTTGCTGCAGACAGCTTTCCAACAACCATCACAAACACTTACAGTGGAAGGGACATCAGACTCTGAAAAAAAACCAGCCTAAATGTAATCTTCCAAGAGAGAAAAGAGAAAGAGAAATTTGCCAGAGACAATCTCTCTATACATTAGTTTTCATTTCTTCCCTTAGACTTAGCTGGGGATCCAGATTGTTTTCTAGTTGTTTACTTTAGCTGAATTAATCTATGAAGGCCCATTTTCATTGCATTTCTATTAGATACAGATGCTATCACAATGTGCCTGTGCATATTACCAAGCAATTAATCTCCAGAGTTGTTATTTGTCTTTTTATTGAAAGTAAATATTTCTGAGTTCAGGAAACTATATAAAGGCTTGGAGCATCTTATCTAAATTCCATCCTAAAGGTACAGTGCTCTTTGGGAAGAAATTCTCTCTAAAACTACAAGCCTATGCTCCTATCTAGTATAATTTCACCCTAATATAGAGCATGACCTCCCACAGTTTGAGTGCTTTTGCAATCTCCCTTGACATTATCACTCAAAACTCTTACTCCTTTGTTACCTGCTGTTAAAATGAAAAGTTCTTTTTGTGGCACACACAGGCCAGAGGTGCCATATTTAAATGAAACTATTTGTCATAGAAAATTTAGATCAGCAGGAATTAAATGACAAATAAATTAGGATTGGCAGCCTCTTCCACAGGGAGCAATATATAAGCTTCCTAAATTCAGTAAAAATATTCTCCCCTCAGCCTTTTATCCACTATCTTCAATCAATATTTCCATCTCTAAAGATAGTCAGTCCAAAGGTACACCATAGCTACATATTTATGAATAGGGTTCTAACTTGATGGGGTAGCCAGAGGTCATCTGAGAGTATGAAGTGAGGCAAAGCTGTAATCAGCTTTAAGAAGTGTTACCAGAAACTGGACTTTCTAAGAATAAAATCAGCATCCATAATCACTTTTTCCCTGGGGAAAGTGAAGGAGAGGACCTGAGCTCCACCCACACACTAACTGCAGGACCAATCTCCTTCTAAGTACTCCTTTCTCAGGGTGAGACCTAGAGCAGGCCTGCACAGCACAAACACCATTCATTTTGTCAGGCTGGAGAAGGGCTGCAACTTGTCAAGCAGATTTCTAAGGCTTCTTCCTTCTGAAGCTAGAGTTATCTTCTCCTGAGCGTCTACAGCAAGGGAACAGAGAGGCAGGCCTTTTAATTCTACATCTAATGGTTTTCTCCTCCAGCTATGAGAAGATCAAAATCATGTATGTATCATGTATGTAATCATGTATCAAAATCATGTAATGCCATCTACTGTAGCCCTGCTCCCTTCTACCCTTCTCTCCTTCTACCCCTGTGGCACCCAAAGGTGGCAAGTCAGCACTTAATAATGCATTTCCTCATTCCCTGGACCCGTTGTCCTGTCCCATGGCAAGCTGTCCCCACCTCAGCTCCTCTACCTGCTCCAGTCCTGGGTTACAGCCACAAACTCCTCCCAGACCCCACTCAGCTTCTCAATCTACCTTCTTCTCCTCAAACTGGGACTCTTTGCACTGCCTCCTGCTGTGGGAGCCCTCCTTCCCAAAGCCAGCCAGATGTTCTCATCTGCCTTCCCACCAAAAGCACTGATCTGAAAAAGGAAATGCTGAAGGAAATGTCTGTCTTAAAAAACAAACAAACAAACAAAACAAAAAAAAAACAAAAGCTAAACCTTGAGGTATGTCAGGATTGCCCTCAAAGCCAATAGATTGAAACAGCTTGGCACTGAACTAGGAGCAACCTGGGACTTTTATTATTGTTAATACTAATCATGTACTTACTTGTCATTGCTATCAATTAGGTACACCACAGGCATACCAAGTGTCTCATTGCACTGCAAGTGTGTAAGGTGAACCAGAACATATCCCTTTGTGCTTGCAACGTGGCTTCTGAGGAGGGTTAGCTTTCATTTTTTAGTTCAAACACTGCCATGTACGTTATTTGTCTCCCTGGTGAATACCCCTTCCAGAACCAGCAGAGGAAAAGACGAGGTATAAAAGAACATATCAAAAATACAGGAACCCTTGTCACCCTTTTATTATACAAAATATTATGTCACCATTTTCTTAAACCGGAAATGTTTGTTTGAAGAAACATGCATTTTTTTTTTTTTCATCTCTAATTAAAAGAGTATGGCCAAAGTACAAAGCATACCGGTGCACTATCACCAAACATTTGGGAAAGGTTTCTGAGGAATGTGCAATGTTATCATGAAGCTACATAGCATGGAATAGATCATAAATGTTAGTGATCAATTAGACTAAAACAAGTCAATGAAATACATAGCTGTGAGGACTATGGTGACCAATTGTTGCTGTGCTTGAAGAGACAGCCTTTTTATACCATTTATTATATATTTTTTACACCATTTATACCATTTTAGATACCTTAGAGTAACTCACTTGACTCCAGATGCCTCTTCAGTCATTCCTAGGTCCTGCCAGCCCATGTGGATACCTCAGATACCCTGAGACATCTGGACACGCACAAGCCTTGCCTATTTAAACAATTCAATCCTACTCCAAAACTCCAGCTTCCCATATAGAGCCTTTTAAAATGGTCTAAATTGTGTGGTTGTTTAGCTCACAGTGTATATTCAGTTACAAATCATGTTTCAAAAAGCCTGTGCATGTGATTAGTGTGCCTATGCAGCCCAACGCCCCTGGATGCTACCCCAGTACAAGTTATTCAAACTTAGGCTGAACCTGGGCTCATATTACTTTTGCATAAAAAAGAGGGGATACAGCTTCCTTCCTTTAGTGTAAATAAGCCCTCAGAGCACACACGCAGAAGAGCAACAAAGAGCACCCACAGGAGAAGACCTGACAAAGCACCACAAAGGTCTGGCCAGTCAAAATCCACATTGACAGCAGCTCACGGAGGCTTGCCTGCCAAACATCCCGCTCAGATATTCGGGGCTTGACACAAATGAGGAAGCGGCAGAGAAGTAAGGACATGAGGGAAGAGCTGCAAGTGCATTATACATGAAGTATATCTATACTGATGATAGCTAGAGACTTCATAAGAAAGCAGTCCTAGACCAGAACATTAATGTTACAAGAGTCTATCTAAAGAAACCTTCCCAAACAAGAAGCTGGGGGATTAGATCTGAAATGGGAACTCATTAAAAGAAACTTTCCTTATAAAATAAAATAAAAATAGTTACAGGCTTTCTTTAGAACTTGGCACTCCTTTATATTGCAGATATAGAGGAGGTGATTTTTCAGACTGACTGTAGACTTTTGCAATGTAGATTTGTACACTTGAATGAGTCCCCATAGGTTCCCACAAAGCCACCAGAGACAAACAGGCACTTCATCTCACTCTAAAGCACACTGCAAAACATGGCAAATTAATTGTGCCCTAAAAATGTCTCTTTTTCTTCCCATCGACTGTGAAGAGATTCTCTACTTATTAGTTGTGAGATGATTAGCTCACATCTACATTGTGAATATCTAATGTTTACGTAATACAGAAGTTACATGAAATGTTTGCATATAATCAGCTCTATAAGCCACTGTTTCATACTGCAGAGCTAATGTTTTGCATACAAGTATTGCATACAGCTTTTAAGATCCTCTGCAGATGCGGGCAGGAATGAGTTTTTTCATCTCACACATTGTTTGAGATGCGAAAGCTTTTTTCCTTTACGTATTGAGTCAAAACCAAGACATTTTCAAGTTTCTCGTAAGCTTCCAGGAAAATTAATACGAAGTAGCCAGTTGGGAAACTGATCAAAGATTTGGGAGCTCTATATTTAAATTTCATTTTCACCCCAGCTGTCCTAAAGGAGATACTGCCTTCTGATCTAGAGGTAGGCATCTTTGCCTTCAGGGAATTTGTATTTCGTTAGGATAGGGATATTTTTACATGGATTTATCAGAGCTCACATGAGCTCTCAGATCACCCTGCTACTGTATGTCCCATGACAATGCTACTCCTTTCTTTCTGCTTTAATACTGACAGGAAAGCACCACCGTGAATCTAAGAAAAAGTTTTTAACTGAAGCTTTGCTGAAACTGATACGTGAGGACAAGACATTTCAGTGCAGTTAGATCATCATTTACATAGGAGTAATCCCATTTAACTAGGCATGTAATAGTGCTGACATTCTTGTCTACTGATTACAAAAAAACCCTACCTTAATTCACTTGATGTTTAACTTGTTAAATTGAGGTATTTTGTCCTTGTGAATTAAATAACGATAATAAAATCCTAACCCATTCACTAGGAAAAAACCAAACAAAACTGAAACAGAAATGTGAGAAGTGAGGAACTGTAGAAAATGTGAGAAGTGAGGAACTGTAGAAAATATGATTTATTCCTCTCTTTCCTTAGCATCATCTTCTCTTTCCTTGGGAGTTTATATGGAGGTAATTCTTCTCACTGAGAAGATGTCTCTCAAGCAGACCCCAGAATTATTATCTTTCAGTCATTTATTGCAGAAGAAGGAAAAGAAAGCAGTATTCAGTCTTCAGCAAATCTTCTAAGATGTATTTAATGACTGCTGATTAAATAGCAATGGAGAGTTTCAAATAAGTGAGAATATTGGAAGGCAAAAATCTTTCAAAAAGACATTAAAATACTGTTTGCTCTCAATCCACAGGTGCAGTTTTGATTTCACTATAACCTGAAGTATCAGCTGGCTCTGAGCTGCAGCCTCTGTGGCATTTCAAAAGTGCTGCCTCGAAGCCCTTACCTGACAAAATTCCTAAGTCTTGGTGTGTTGTACAGAACTGACTTTAAAGGCCTGCTTCACCTGATCACCTGCTTAAGCTCTCAGTCAAGCAGAAGTTGAAGTGAGCAAACAGTTGCCTACATCCAGCAACCCCAAACACTATTATCCTTCTCCAAGCAAACATCTGCACCTTGATCGAGGCAATTGAAGCACAAGTACAGGCTGGGGGGAGTATGGATTGAAAACTGCCCTGAGGAGAAAGACTTGAGCCTGCTGGTTGATAAAAAGCTCAGTATGAGCCATCAATGTACAAATGCGGCTCAGAAAGCCAACTGTATTCTGGCCTGCATCAAAAAAAGTGTGGCCAACAGGTTGAGGGAGGTGATTCTGCCCCTCTACTTTGCTCTTGTGAAACCCTACCTGGAGGGCTGTGTTCAGCTCTGGAGCCCCAACACAAGAAGGACATGGATCTGTTAGAGCAGGTCCAGAGGAGGGCTATGTAGATGACCAGGGGGGCTGGAACACCTCTCCTACGAGGACAGGGTAGTTGGACTTGTTCAGACTGGAGAAGAGAAGGCTCCAGGGAAACCTTATTGTGGTCTACCAGTATTGGAAGGAGGCCTACAAGAAAGCTGGGGAGGGACTTTTTTACAAAGGCCTGTAGTGATAGGATGAGGGGTGATGGTTTGATACTGGAAGACAGTAGATTTAGATTGGAAATAAGAAGGAAATTCTCCTCTCTGAGGGTGGTGAGATACTGGAACGGGCTGCTCAGGGAACCTGTGGATGCTCCATCACTGGATGTGTTCAAGATTAAGTTGGATGGGGCTTTGAGCAACCTGGTCTATTGGGAGGTGTCCCTGCACATGGCAAGGGTGTTGGAACTAGATGATCTTCAAGGTCCCTGCCAACCCAACCATTCTATGATTCTATGATCTGTTGCACATGACAAATCATAGAGTCATAGAATCAAGTGACTCTCATTGGGGTGTGAATGTAGCATAGACTCTTCCCATCCTTGTTTGTCCATGTGATTTTTAATACACAAAATAAAAGAAAAAAATCCTCAGCAGTATTTGCATTCCAACTGGACACAGAAACACAGTCAGACTCAAGACAATGATGGACGCTGTACGTACACACATATGGAGACCTCAGATGTACGTATTTGAAAAACAACATTTGAAAGGGCTGTGTGACTATCAAGAAAATGTCAGGTGGCTGTTTCTGAGATTGCTCAGCATCAAATTCCACCTTAGCCATGAGTTCTAACATGATGTAGCACAAGGCTTTGAGGTTCAAATGGAAAAAAATATCCTGATGCCTACCTCTCATTGCAAGTTACTGGGTGTTAGATGCCTCTGTTACTGCTCTTCCTCTTTTCCACAGCTCCTCTTTATAAAATAAGGGAAAAGACTCTTATTTCACCAAAATGAAAATTCAACTTTTGACCAGTTACTCATTCTCATGTTCTCACTGCCCATTAACATCACACCTTAGCAATGCCTGACAGGATCAAGCCATGTATCTTGAAGCTGACTCCTTTTGGAGGTCTAAAGTATAAGGACTTACCTTTCCATTAAAGAAACAGAGTATTTGATAGAATTTGATAGAAAAAGCATTGTAAAACAGTAATTTTCTTTTCCATATTGCTCCCCCTCTTCCTGCTTGTTCTTGATGATGATTTCAAAGATAGGAATATTTAAGATGTGTAGCAAAACTGGCTGTACTTTCTTTGTTATCCCTAATTTTTAATTGAGAACAAATCAATCTCATGTCTTAAAGCAATGGACATCAAGAACCTGCTTTTTCAGCTTTATACAAAGGCATTAATCAAGGAAGGCAAGGAAAGTGGCAGGAGGGTGTCTTGGTGGAGTCACCATGTGCTTCAGGGCAAGGGAGGGGAATGAATAATTGCTGATGAAAAAAAGCTCAAAGAATGAATGACGTTTAGTTCATTTTCCCTGGGGAACCAAAAATGCTTCCTGAAAAACTGCATATTGCATTCCTTCAATCTGTTAGACAACAGACTGTTGCCTTTTCAGTCATTTCTTAAATATCTTGAACTCCAGCTCTCTCAGTAGGGTTTCAGAGGATGTGCCATTGGTATTACACAGCTGGGGGCAAGGGGAAATTCTGGAATAAGCATATAGGAAAATCAAGCTGTGGGGCACACTGAGATGATGTATCTTGTGAGGTCTACCGATTTCTCTCACCTGTTTAAAAAGAGTTGCTTATCTTATGAAAAGCCCTGATTACAAATCCTGTCTCCCTATTCTCTCCCGCCGTTATCTTTTCCTGGTCATACATATCCCGTGTCACATCTGACCTCAGTCTATGAAAAAAAAATAAAAATGAGCAATTAAGCCATCTTTCTCACCTGAGATGTCTACTGAAGGATGGAATAAACCATGCCCCTAGATATCTCTATTTCTCCCCACTACTGTACCTCTACAAGCAGAAAATAGAAGCCAAAGGCATGGAAAAACATCACATGGTATGCAAAGAGCAAACCGTTCCTATCTAAACTGTATGAAGTCAATGTATGTGAGAAGTTATACAGTAATATTAACAGACTTTTGTAGTAGCATTTGAGCAGCCCTTATTTTCTTAGTTCTTCTTTCTGAGATGAGGTTAAAAAAACCCACACCGAAGAAGTATAAAAATAAATGTTGTAAGCAAGAAGTACTAGCAGCAATGAACTTTACACCTCTGCAGTTAAAGAAATGACCAAATAACATGATGAGGTTGGTTTACTCAGAGGTATTCCACCTTATGCTGCAAGGCTAAGTCCAAATCAAAGAAGGTTCAAGGTATTAATAGAAGCTAGATATAACTAGAAATCACTGGAATGTGTTTTCCTGTTAATATCTGAATGGATTTCTCTGGGAATAGCAATCTGAACAAGGCAGAACAATACATAGGTTGAGCAGGGTTTCAAATAATTTTATTTTCTTTAATTATTGCCTGGAATATTTTTAACCTGTCAGCACAAGGAAGACATTCTCCTTCATATGGTCTCTTGTCTTTCTTCTAGGACTTCAGAAGCTTTTTGTTGTGTGAGATGAGAAAAAATGGAAAAGAAAGTGTTCATTTCTTAAGCAGCTGTATAATTACAAACTGGAAACAAAGAGGAGAGAATAAAAATGGGAAGGAAAAGTAATACCAAGAAGCACATTCAATGTATTTTAAAAGGATGGAATAGGTGTAACATATAGCATAGCTGATGTGTATCAAAGTTTATAACAATTTTTTGGAGTTTATGTCATCAGACTAGTAAATCTTCCAAAAATTTATTTAAAGTCCACTAACTAAGCATTGAAAAGCTGCTACTCTGAGCACCTGGACAAGAGCAAAATATAAATCGAGATTGATTTCAGTGTAGTCACCTAGAGATGAACTCTTAAGACTATGGAAATTGAAATAACCTCCCAAGAATTTCAAGCACTGCAACAAAAAAGATTTTAACTGATTGTGGGCCTAAAAGGGTATTCATCATGACACAAGAATATTCCTTTAAATACAGAGGACATTTATCAGTAAGAAGTAGCAAAGAGTAAAAGACCAAACTGTTTTCTCCAGTTCCCCTTCCAATGCAAAAGAAAAAGTCAGAGAGATACTACACACTGATGTTTTTTCAATGAAATGTGAACTCTTAGATATGGAATGAATACACCTGAGCAAAGTATCTACCATCTACATTTCTCATCACAGGCAATATCACCTTTTTTTTCAGTTAGAAACTTATCCAAGGTAGTTTTGAAGTTACAAAACATGCCTGAATAACAGTTTCATTGAAGGAGGGACAATATGGAAATCAGAATCTAGTTATCAGATCTGACTGGTCTCCAACTGCAGCTTTTGGTGACCTCAGTCAAGATCAGAATCCTTCTCCTTTGGGCACTACAAACTTATGAGGACAAATGCTTCCTGATAGATGACAAATGAATAATACAAGGGTAAAATTCAACTCATAGATTAAAATACCTGAAGCTAGAGGTCTTTCTTAAGGTAACTAGAGGTGAGGTAGGTGTCTAAACTGTCATTACAGTTCATGAATTTGCAAACTGAATACCATCTTCAGACTCACTATTCTCTTTTGGGATGTAAGGAAGTTGATCACAGAGATCAGAAGAGACCAAACCATTTAATTAAATGAAAGTCTTTGACAAAAGACAGCAGATCATAGGTCAGATCCCAGTGATCAGTTCAAATACATATACTACCCTACCAGAAAAACATCCAAGCTGGGCCGGAAGATACAAACACAGGATTGAAGGAAAGCCTTTGTCCTTCTGGACCAGCAAGTAGAGACCTGGCAGAATGCCCTAGACCATCTCAAATGCCAGTATCTGGATGGTTAGGCAACTGGGCTCACTTTGGTTTTATCCAGAAAGTCTATTTCAGAGTTACAATCTAAACAGCACCTTGTCAATACAGAGCTTTATGCACAGGTCCAAGTGATTTCCTTCCACTTTTTGTCAAAAATCACCACATCTGCACTACCATGGACTTAAAGCAATCATTGATGTAAAGCAGAGCAGCTTTCTGTCAGATCATGATGCCAAGAGACAGTCTTTTGCAGAAGAGGAACATACGCATATGAGCAGCACATCCTATCTCCTAGCTTCTGCAGTCATATCTTTCTTGTTTTAGCACTGGGGAAAGTGTGCTTCCACCATTTGGGATGGATTACCATTTTTCTCACATTCCTAAATGGTCAAAGGATCACACAACAAACCTAGGAAATGTACTTTTTTAGGAACCCATGAATTATCACTTTGATCAGACCTTGAGCAATCTTACTAGCACATGAGTTTGAGCTTGGGAAAGGCACTGGAGAAAATAAACTGAGGTAGATGGTAATGTTTTGAACACTAAGCATAAAAAAAAAAAAAAAAAAAAAAAAAAAAAAGGAAAAAAACCCACAACAACAACAACAAAAAAACCTGTTTCAGAATAAACACCATAAATTTTAGCTTACAAGTAACTACCAAGACATTACTCCTATCAGTTCACGATAATCATGTTCCACTCAGTTCACTGACATGTCTTCAACGGTAATTACAACTAGATGCTTCAGAAAGCATGAGACACCTCTTCTTAAGATAAAGGACCCTTTCTTCTTATTATTTTTTCTCCTATTTGTTAAACTTGTTTTCTATATCCCAAAATGACAGCAGACCAGGAGATTTGCCCATATCCCGAGAGAAATATCCTCAGAGCAAATTTATGAAGTCCAGGTGCCAGCTTGCTCCCATCATTACTCAACATTAAAGCATCTCCTTTTGTTTGTTCCTCTTCTTGTAAAGGTAAAGCTTCTACAAAATATTAATGACTGACAGTAGATGTATGCAAGAATGAAAAGAGACCCCAATTCCCTTGCCTGTGTCCAAGCACTCAGTCTTAAATGGTGTTAGAGAGGGCCCTGTCTTGTTTGATCTGTATAAAGCATCAGTTTGCCTTTGCCTTTAGATGCAGACATACTTCAAGGCCAAAAAAAGACTTTCCTTCATTTAACAATTTCCTTTTCCTTCATTCCTCATATCATCAACCACAAGGACTGTCTTAGAGACAGGGATGGGATCCCCAGTTCTCCCATATTTGGCATTCAGATTATTCAAAGTAGACTTGGCAGCAGAAGAAATAAATGCTTAGTTCTTCAAAACTTGATTTGTTTTTCCATGAGGTGAGGACGAAGGTCCAATTTTATATTGTTCAGCTTTTGCTTAGAAAACCATGCCAATTCTGGATGCAGAAAAGTCTGAAACTTAATCTGTTACTACAACATGATATAAAATAAAACCTAGTTCAAGATTTTGAATCAACCCTTATGGTCACCACTTCAATGCAGTGATTTGGAGGAATTACTCAGGCAATTCAGTAAACAAGGCAAAACATCTTTGAAAATCTATCAGTCAGGCATAATTTTTGCCATGCCTTGAGTTGATTATTTCCTCCATCCCTGAAGTCAAGAGAGTGAGAACATCCTTTGAGGTACTGAAAGTATTGATGATTACAAGAGGACTGTGGATAGACGGATCATACACAGTTTTCATTTCAGTTCTGAGACAAGAACAGAAAGCCCACCTTTCTCTCTCTTTCTTCTCTCCCCTTGTGTTTATTTTTCAGCTTTTAATGAGGAATATTCTCTGAGGCAAGAAATAGCAGTGACTCATGCAGCAGCTGAGTGCACAACAGCAATGTCAAAGATGTTGAGCACTTAACATGGCTTCAGGGCAGAATGATACATATTTATTTCCTAATGGAAAATTAAAGCAAATTCTAATTCCCCAAATAAGTGCAGAAAGAGTTCACCTGTCCATGAGCTTCACCGCTGTGCACTCCAGGAGGGTTACTTCTGTGTCACTAGCTGCTGCATTGCTGGGGAAGGCTGGTGTGCAGTGTGTGGGGCTTCCTCTCTGATGGGAAAGGGCTGCAAGATGAAAATGGGAAGGGATTCAAGTGTCAGAGTCGTGAGTGGCAGCTTCTGCAAGTGTGTTCCTCCTTTTATCCTATGGCCTTTGATGCCAATAGCTGAGAAAGAAAAAGAGTGAAACATGAGTCTTCCCAGACACACACAAAACTTCAGTCAGTGACTCCAGTTTGTATCATATTACATCTACCCACAAAATCAATTTTTTCTCAATGCTGAACTCTGTTCTCATGTAGACCCAAAATGTGGCATTGTAGATGATTTAATTTGCAGAAGTGCAGATTCCTGCACATCCACAGGGCTGTAATTTGTTTTCCATGCTTCAGGGCACTAATAGGTCAGGAACTAAATAAACAAACCAGTATTATTTCCAGTGAGCAAATGCCTGTAAAATTCTGGAAATCAAAAAAAAAAAAAACAAAAAACCAACCAAAACCAGCTCTCTACAAGTGTCTGATCTGGGACATATAAAAACACAGGTTCTTTCAAATCTTAACATGGCTCAATATTAACATCTAGAGCTGAGATTCCACCTTCCCATGCCAGAGGTTTTCTAGATTTATTTTTTTTCCTTATTCCCTGACTATAGGGTTGGACAACTCACGGGGGTACAGTTTGTAGGCCACAAAGCTGTACCAGGTCCCACTGCTGCCTTGGAGAACTGCTGTCTGAGAAGGGCTGGAGGCATCATCTCTCTCTGTCTTGAGAAGGTGCTCCCTGATGCAGGACAGAGAACATAATCTCATCAGAAACTGGGGCACCATTGTTCTGTGTCAAGAAGGATTTCTCAGGCTACATTATAGTAGAGCACTTCTGCTCCTGACTACAGTTACTTTCAAGTCGGTTCAGCAGAGTAGCTGAAGAGGTGAAAACTGCTTTCAGAGATACAATAAGCACACTTGTTTCCCTAAGAGTCTTTCTCTGTGCTCAGGACACTCTGGTATTGCCACCACAGCATAAAAATTCAGTGCTTGTTTGCAAATTTTTCATGCATTTTTTTAATGACCTCATTAACCAAATTGAGGAGGGATGAGAGGGTTTGGTGGGTGTGTTCTTTCAAGTCATTTTCAATACCTTGTGATCAGAAGAAAATGTATATGCACCTGGAATTAGAAGCAGCTTACTGTGCATATGTGAAGCGGAGCAATCAGCCAGGTATTCTACTGCTGTCCCCTTCAGCCCTCTCTCTGCTATGGCTATTGACACTTAAAAATGTCAAGCTATTATTTTTCCATGGCTCAGGAGGAATGTCTCTGGTTCAGGCGTCTCTCTTTGTTCTTGCAGCTCTAGCATCAGACTGTCAACCCCCAAATTAAAAATATAAAAAAATGATTGCTGCCTGCCTTGTCATTGGTCCCTGCTGCAACCCCACAACCATACTCATGGGATTTTTTAAGAGTGCATGAAGACCTGAATCACTTCTGTCAATTGGAGGGTGAACATATTGTATTTTTAGATACTTTTCAAAACCCTGAGGTGATACTAGCAGCATGTCATCCCGGCAGCTGGGGAGACTGAGCTGCAAGTCCCTAAAGCTGTGAGCATCCTTTGTATTTCACATGAACTCAACCAGCTTAGCACACTCATAAACCTGAGTATCCTGAGACAGCTGCCTCCAAGGACAGACACTCTACTAGGCTATGCAGCTGCTGAAGCTCTTCCAGCTGCGGATGGTATTTACTGCATGCATGACCTGTTATAACAGTATCTCAGTATAACAATTAACAGTGTCTTCCCCCCCCCCCCCCCCCCCCCCCCCCCCCCCCCCCCACCCCCACCACATCCTAAAAAATATCCACAAAATTATTTTTA